>JAODAI010112205.1:0-17304 GCA_027575025.1 Scotoplanes globosa | reverse complement strand
GAGAAAGTCGTTCGCATGGGAAAACCGTGATTGCTCTCGGATGAAAAACCCACAGTACTAGGCCCGACCCGGGATTCAAACCCAAGATCTCCCAGTTGATGAGATTCATAGCTTCTAGAGCCACCAACCTTATCCGCTCGGCCACAGCACTGGTTTACTGTGTCCGGGCCGGGTAGGTTTCCCCGTGTTGTACGTTAACAAAATAATTTTGAAAGCAATCCGTTGCTCAACTGGCAGCCAATGCAGCGATCGAATTATGGCTGTGATGTGGTCTCGCCGCATCGTGCTCGTATTCAACCATGCTGTCGAGTTCTGGACAAGCTGAAGTTTGTTAATCAGGTAGGCTGGACATCAGTAAAGAAGGGAGTTACAATAATCAAGTCTTGAGAAAATAAACGAATGCACTAATTGAGTGAGAATTGATTGTGGGAGGTACTTTTTCACTCTGGATATGTTCCTTAGATGAAAAGACACCGACCTACATGTGGACTTGAAATGTTTTTCCATCGTCAGGTGATTATCGAGGTGGATGCCAAGGTCACGCATATCATTACTTGGTTGGCATATGTTTCCGGAAATCTGAAATGACGATAATATGGCAACGAGTACAGCCAATAACATAAATGACGGTTGGAAAACGTACAAGTACACCTATCTGTGACCTTCGAAGAAGGGATTGGAAACATAGTAAATAATTTATATTATAGAGCAGGAAATAGTCTACAAAATGCTTCAAACTAGAGTCAAATCCGCCCTTCCGTTCTCAATATATGGAGGTTTACAGTTTTTAGTTTAAAAATGTCATTTAATTAAAGAACGTCTTTATCAAGACGAAAGTAATGTAGAGTCCTTACAACTAAAGTACATATATAGCCTAGTAAATGGCTTGTAAATACATTTTCTCGGAAAGTTAAATAATATGATTCCACATATTTTCTTAACATGCATTATAACTGAGAATAAGGTATGGATTTGTTTCAGGCGGGTGGGTGAATCGAGGTACAAAGTAAATAGTTATGGGAATCAGTGGGAATGAAATGGACTTTGAATTTGATGTAATGATCAGTTAGAGAAATATTTTATCAAGAAAAGTTGTAATAGTCATGATATCCCTACTCTATAATTATACGTACATATGGCTGAATCGTAGCACATATACACCTACATTAAGAATGACTTATTAACTTCAATCTATAAACCGTATCAACCGTGTTCCAGCTTCAATCCGTTAACTTCATTTACTGTTATAAAAGCCAATGTGTTCGCTGTAAAAATATCATTCCAGCTTGCGCCTCAAGGAAGACGGTTGCAAGTCTCCGACTCATCTACAATCAACTTATCACATGTTTACATGCAAATTAATTCTTACTAGGGGCGTTGATAGCCCTTATGCATTTATTTACCATGTTTTATCAGTAAATCTCACTACATAATTGTTTTACATACCCTAGCCTAACATTTACTTCCACTAGCCTGGCCATGTTAATCCGTTATTCACCATTCATGGACGTACATTTGCCACCGTATATTTAGGTTCGTCCCAGATTTCAGCTTTCTATAACTTCTACAGTTCTTACTACGGATACGGATACGTGGACTGCAACCCCGGCCTGACTCCTGATATATCCTATACCAAACACTATTCGCCTCATCGTCTCGGTCTTCAAGGAACTTCCTGTGTTGAACATTAGCTATACCCAATTAGCCTAGTCTGCGTGTACTCCACCATGTACCAGCCTACCCTCTCAACTCCATTATTGCGACACCAATTCACATAGACGGTACCCATGTTAACAAGTCCTTAGTAACTCTCTGCTGTCTATTTATCATTGCATATTCCACTGAGCATCCATAAGCCGCAGCTGAATGGTTACCCCAGACCAGGACACAAAGAATAGATAAAGAATATATTATTTTAATAGTGCAGGTGGTTGGTTGATCTTCCAATAGAACCACCCATCATGTTTCCCTAAATTGGTGACCTTGATAGTCTTGTTTCTCTTGTGTTTATGCTGGTGGCCATGTTGAGTATATGGTTTGTTACTTGTGAACCTTTATTGCACATTTATGCATTAGGACTTCTTGCTAAGTTCGATTTATTGTGACTGTTGCACTCTACTGCTTTCTGCTATATATGTTGTCTCTATTTGTGTGTGACAGTTGTTATGGTGAAGAGTTATAAACTCGAAACGTTGTGTGCTATTTTATAAACTCGAAACGTTGTGTGCTATTCAACTCGCCTATCGCACTGTGTTTTACCGTGCCTCTATTTCTAGCAACCTCTCTGTAACTTACTCCTAGTTATCCCCATATCCCCGTATATGATCCAATTAATCTACTCCTAGCCACCCCACTTAAAAGGATAGTCCAACCTCAATGAACATCCATCATATACAATGATAATAATAATAGTTTAACGTTCTAATCGTTTTTTGTAAAAACGTACGTAGGCCTACATAACTTAAAAAAACATGGACCTAACTTTGCTCGCAACGAATGCGTCTCCCTCATTAATATTCAAAAATTTGGACTGTTTTCTATGGAACCTGATGAATTTTAAATGAACGAAAATTGCAGCAAGTTTGTTTTGAAAATACACATTAGCCGTTATAGCGGTCGTATGATATAGCGTATATTGTGTACATGCAGCGCGTACGCTACCGTTACGCTAGACACCTCGACCTGTGTGGCAGTGTTCCAAAACTGAGTACAATACGTCAGAGGCTTGTTCTCAAATTCAAATTAACGAGAAGTAAACAACTATTTTAAATGGTGATTTCTTGAAATTGTAACGTACGAAAAATGTCAAATTTGGTATGGTATTAAGTTATTTTCCTTCTTTTCTAAATTATTTTTAAACGAGGATGAACTATCTTTTAACGCCGGCGATCATACTATGTATAAAACTCTCATATTTTATATCGGTATATGCTACAACACTGTATGTTACTCAGTCACATCATGAATAATACATATTATTATTAGCAACGTATACTGGATATGGATACTATTGTAGTCAGTGTATATTAAACCAGAACTTAACGTCATTTGAAACTAATTACCAGGAGTTAAGTTGAATGAATGACATGTTTTGTAGTGTCGTTTACAACTGCAACAACAACTTACGACAAGTCAACGACACTTCTCACCTTTCCTAAATTGGGTCACGCTACAGGTTTATAAACTAAATATATAACTATTGTTAACCCCTGAGTGGTATATTCCACAATGGGGTGTATTTGTCTATTTTGACTGCATGTGACACTTTTGTAAGTTAATTTACATATGCACTGGAAACTCAGGTTGTAATTCACAGAATATGTACATATTTATGATTTTTCCGTCGTGCTTATCTATTTCAATCAGCAAGTATTGCCATTTAAAACCCTGCTCCTGCTTCATTTCACTATCGGATTGACATCCCCGGTATCACGAGTATCTTCTTTAAAGGTCGTGAACGTGATTGTTACTGCGATAGAATAACAGTTGGTCTAGCTTGAATATTAAAGTGAATTATATGTTTATTTATACATTATAGTATAATTGCAGTTGATGAATAGATAACACTGCTGTAAATTATGGACCAAGTTACGAGGATGTGTGAATAAAGTTAACTTGCTTCTTTACTTCTCTCAAAATTAATATTATGACATTTTATATCAATATAATTACAATTTGAGCCGTCAAAATAGTCACTGCAAAGAAAGTCATTCATTCATAAATATTTGTAAAGCTCCCATACACTTGCAATAAAATAGTAAAATGTACAACATTTTGAATAATTTACAATTTTAGATTGTATTATAAATTATAGCCGGTAACTTTTAAAAGTTTTCGTTGACGGTGCAGCTGATATAGTTATTTGGGTGTAACTTCAACTATTACTGTTTACAGTGTGCGTACTGCAGTGTGGCTGCATAGACGGGAATGACTATCATAGCGCAAAGCAGGACATGACCCGAACTTGACTCGTTTAAAGGGATTGTAAAGTTTGTTTCAATGTTAATTGATATTAATTATTATAGAGCAGACAATTATCTACCAAATGCTTTAAACTAGAGTCAAATCGGACATTATAAGCCATTTAACAGGCCTTTTGTGTACTTTAGTTGTAACGACCATACGTCACAATAGTCTTGATAAAGACGTTAGTAAAAAAATTGGCGTCCTAAATTTGAAAATTTCAAACATCAATATATTGAGAACGGAATGTCCGATTCGACTCTAGTTTGAAGCATTTGGTAGATAATTTTCTGCACTATAATATCAATTAACATTGAAACAAACTTTATGAACCCTTTAATGAAATATTGAATTGCATGTCAGGGAGACAATATTGTACCATTTGGATATATTTTCCGTCAAAGAATATAACCTCAACTATACATATTGATTAATATATTAAAAGTATTTCGATATTAGTCAATGAACAAAAATCAGTAGGCCTACAATTGCAGTAACTTTTCAGAATTTTACATCTGAAATAGATTGTTATTTGGATCTCCAGATGTATTTTATAAACCATAGTGCATGCAACCTTATAATAAAATAACTTGTTGGACACATCGTACGGACGAGGCATGACAAGTGCTATTTCCGACGATTAAGATGGTGGTAACGGTTATTGCACGCAACTGACGCGCCCGTATGGCACGCCGTTTTACTTTTCATTCAAGAATTATATATCAGTAATTGAATTATTGATATAAAAAATAATTACCGATATCACTAATTAATTAGTGATATCCATAGTTAAGTTTTTGATATCAATAAATCAATTATTGATATTAAAAATTCAATTAGAGATATCTCTAACTCATTTATTGATATCAATAACTGAATTATGGATATCACTAATTAATGAGTGATATCGGTAATTATTTGTTGATATCAAAAATGGCATTAGTGATATCAATAATTAATTAGTGATATCAATAATTTAATTATTGATATCAAAAACGCAGTTAGTGATATAAATAATTCAATTAGAAATATCGAGAATTGCATTTTGGATATCAATAATTATTTATTGATATCGACAATTAATTAGTGATATCGGTAATATTAGAGATATCTCTAATTGCATTTTTATATCAATAACTAAATATTTGACATGACAGTTGGCCTGTTTCCTCAAGTCATTTCTGATACTGACAAATATAATTATGATATCAGATTTTCCTTTAGTGATATCAATAAAAAAAATACTGATATCAGTAAATGATATCAGTAATGTATGCATTTTTTATATAAAATAAACAATTATTGATATCACAAATTCAAGACTTGATATCCTTATCGTGCATGAATTACCGATATCACTCGAATTAGTAATATAAAAAAATAATTATTGATATGAATAATTCGAGCATATCCCTAATTCATTTACTGACATCGGTAATTGTATTATTGATATCACCAATTAAATTAGTGATATCTCTAATTGGATTATTGATATCGGTAATTAAATTGTAGATATCACTAATTAACAAATATATATATATTGATACCCATAATACAATTATTGATATCAGTAATTCAATATATATCTTACTAAATTTTTGATACCAATAATCGTACAGGGAGTGCGCTATACAAATCAATTATTATTATTATTATTTTCGGGAGACCAGCTAGGCTGCCAGAACCACTACTATACGTGTAATATATGTTATATGCATAATATAATTTATATACTATATAATTATGGCCGATATATATTTGTGAGATGTGTGAAGCGCATGTACAAACCTGCTCTAGTTTCTTCTCGCATTTTTACAGAGTACATGTCCAGAACGGCTGGCAATGCGTGGATCACATCGGCCTCGTTGATGACCTCTTTGTTACTCGGATTCAAAATGGCGAATACCTTAAATGGCAAGAAAATGTGCAGAACACCGATAGTGGGCAAAAACATTATTTTATGAAAGATTAATAAGAATAAATCAATAGTTACTTCTTGATAGTATATTATCATATCCACGTAATGGGGTATACCCGAACAAATATTTATTTAGGCTATAATTATATGGGCACGTTCTCATAATTATGTATGCTATATTGCAATGGACCAATATTATATACTCGGCAATGTATGGCATATTATGCATAAACCTATATATGTCGATATATATCGATATAGATGCACGCCTACTGTGTTAACCCTAAGCTACACGGGTTATTTTGGTGTTCACCTATCTGGGGTAACCTCCACACCCCTCCCTAGGAATCTCTGCCGTGGAATATCCGAATGAATTGAAACTTAGCTTGCCTATAGAAGAAAACATGTTCTGAACAGCTTAGAGTGTCGAAAAAATCTTAATTATGTTAACTTTTGGTGTTATTAGCTAATTATAACATTAATATACATCATTTCACATTATTTCCGCAAAATACATGAAATTACAAAATCTTACTTGAGAACAGAATGTAATTTCATTATAACAAAATATAAAGACACATTCAAGGCAAAACATATATTAGGAATACATTTCCGAACTGTTATCCATGAAACAATGACATTAATGTGTGATATTTTAGTATATTCTTATGTATTTCTTTGCCTATGATGATTTAAGGTATTTTCTGCGTATCATGTATTGTTTTATATCCTATGTATTGTATTGTTTTTTGTGTATACAAACATATACAATAATTGCACATTTTTAAAACATAGCATTTAACATTAATGTGGTACCTAGATGGAGCGTCCGATTTGGATGGCAATAGTGTCAAAATGTGCGCAAGACATAAAATAAAAAAGTCTTGGAGGAAAAAAATTATACGCCCGGAGGTTATGATTCCAGCGTAAGAAATGTCTAGGGGTCCTTAATTGAACGAATATCAATATTTAAATAGCGTTTCTTTAATTTGTATGTTGCTCTCCTTATAGATAAATGGTATTCTTCCTTATTATCCTTTTCTCATTTTGAATTGATGCCCTTACGACTTACAACAAGAGTGTTTAGGTAATCTATCGGATTCCAAAAATCCACTTTTAAATTAATATAAGTTCGGACACTTTTTAACATTAAAGTTGTCAATGCAAATTTATTTTTCGGCACCACAGTATTTAATTGACAAAGATGGGTGGTTATATTTAGTGTGTAAAAAGTATGGTTATATTTAGTGTGTAAAAAGTGACCGAACTTATATCCGTGTCCGAACTTGTGTTCTTCAGTTATTATAAAAAATGATATACAATATATACCTTGTAATCATATTACGACCCCCTTTAATAAAATACTCCCTCACCACACCCTTTGTCTTGAGTTAAACTATAGCCTGGCCTATAATAGCACAGATTCACCGAATAAATCATCACTCGGTGGTTAAATTATTCAAAATACAACACTTCATATATTTTACCCAGCTGAAACTCTAAGATCATTATTGAGAAAAACATATACTCTCAAATAAACGCGGACTCCTCAAAACATCCCAGTTGAAATGAATATTGTTGAAAATCTAAAAATATATATGCCCATATATATTATATACATAATGTATTTCTAATAAATTATATTACAATCACGTTATTATCACATTTTCATAATTTTGTTAAATCTTCACCTGCTTTAATAATTTTGATCGTTTTAATTATTTAATACATTAATTAGTTTATGCACTATTTCTCTCCTACGGTATATACGTTCGAATTATTTCTTATTTTTAAGTCACACGTCGATTAGATTTACCTCTTTGCCCACTTTCAGGGATCCTCCCATTTGTTGATATATGTGCAAAAATATTGATGACGTCACGGTATCATCTCTTGTCCTCGCTACATCCAGCGTTTTTCCAATAACTTCTCTGAAAATGATGTGAAAATATTTTTTAACAGAATAATAGCAATAGCCTCATAATAAAAGATTGAAATAGACAAATGGTATCAGGACAACCCCCGGCGAAACTACCCCCCGCGAAAAGCCTCCCCACGGACAATTGTTATCCCAGGTTACCGGGGTAAATTGCTTGCCCAGTTCATACTCTTTTGCCTCTTGTGATAATTGATCGCGTGAGTTAATCGACCGGGAGAAAATCTTAACTGCATGGGGGATGATTTTGTCCGGGGGATTTTACGGGAAATTGTCGTCAGCTTCCCGGTGGGAATTCAGTGTCCTTGACCCGTCTACAAAATACTCACTCAGAATAATAGTCTCTAACCCGCACACAGAAGCGGAGAAAAGCATGGCTTCTGAATTACAACTTTACCGTCGATCAGGTAATCTATCAATTTCAAGTTAAACTGGAAGGTTGTTCCTGCATGTGACAAAATCACGGATCATACACCGGGATAAAACGCTCTAATATTCCCGGGCAACGGGCCCGCGGTTGTAAGATCACGGATTCGAATTCCATCGCTGTTGGTGGTCATTTTGGCTTGTGCCCTTGAGCAAGGCACTTTGTGTTACTTGCTGCACTTCACCCAGGTGTATAAATGTAAGCATACGAGGTGAATCTATGTCAACATTACAAATTCAGCCCACTGAAACATATACTGTTAGGATTGGATGATCGGCCATTGCAGAGTCATTAAACAGGTTCTTAAGCAACTGTGAAATATCAACGGTGGGTAATATTACTAATGACCTTCGCTGCCCAATCGATGGTTAGTATTACTAGGCTACTTGTATACACTTGTTAAAATGTTAATCTACAATGTCAATTTAAGCACGATAATCGTAATTATTGACAAATTTAGTATGGCATACATGTGACTTTTGCTGGAAAATATTCAAGATTTGCCGAGATATGAGACACAAAAACAAATATTATTTCGATTTTGTGAAAGATTGATCTCAGATTCAGAGATTTTTCTTCCAGGCAATTTCCCTAAAATTGTGTGTAAAGTAGCCCCAAATTAATACAAAATATACTGAAATTAAACTAAATTGCATGACTGATCTAACTATAACATCGAAATATCCGAAAATAGTGTAGTTTCTGTTATACCACTGAAAGCTAAATTGTAATGATTTGGTGCTGATTTAGCTGATACCTCCTGTGTATGTATACATATGTAGTACACAAATGACTGGGGTAATCATTGTAAAAGTGTCATGCATGAGGAGTACGAATATACTCTGGATTTCGGCGCTATATAAATATCATAATTATCATGATTAACATAACTTCATGTTTTCCGAAAGTCTTTATTTTAATATTTAATGGGCGACATCACTATGTTTCAACCTTTTCCTAATGTTGGCTATAGTATAAACATCCCCCTAATGTTGTGTATGTATATACTAGGTACTATAATATACTATATAATTATACTATACGATGAACACACATATTTCTATATTCTGTCGTATTTTAACAATCCCTTGGGCATTCCATGCTTGGATACACAGCTTTCAAGTTTACCATGTAGTATAGTAGTCTTTCGTCATTCATTCGCAGGAATTTAATTTCAAATATTATCCAGATATCATGGGCAACAAAACCAAACTGGCATCACCAATTATAAAATATACATTTGAAATAGTGACATCCAGAAGAGCGTGTATGACACACCTATTCGAAACACTTGACGACAATGACAACGTTTACACTTAAACACATATACATGCAAGCCTCTGTTTATATGTATACAAGAACAGTGTTAGATGTTTTCACAATTTATTAGATGTATATTTTCCTTGTAAATGTGTATTTTTTCAAATATGGTTAATGCTTTATCAATATATGCTGAATAATATGCATGATAATGATAAGAATAGTCAGTAACATAACATTGAAAAATACTTGCGATTTTTGTATAGGATTTCTTATATCGAATTTCGTAATATTTATCATGGAAAATATGTAAATTAGCAGTATTCTGAATAATTCGGATTTTTTTCCGCCCCTGTATATTCTTAATAACTATTAAGCAAATATTGAGAAAATTCAGAGACGGACAAATTTCTACCCTCAATCTCGTATTGTCATTAAAGACGGTTTTTTCAACTGCAGGCTCGTAATATTTGGATATCATTTGGCATATATTTATAAAATGTTATACCAGATTCGTCATATTTTGTGAAGAAAATATTGATAAAGCATTTATATTTGAAAAGACACTCTTACCAAGAACAAAAAATGAAAATACAACTAACTGTGTTCAAGATAAAACTCAAGGACAGTGCTATCAAATAGTGGGGTTACTGTCATATTGAGAACGATTAGTATTATAAATAACAGCAGCCATGAACTACATCTTATTTTAAAGGTACACATTCACGGTACCACGTGACTATGTTTGTTTGTAATGATAATAATACTAATAGTGAAAAATTATATAGAGCCTTTCCTGCATAAGACCAGAGGGCTTAAGAAAATAAATATCATGAACAGAACATAACATGACCCACGTAAACAAGTATGTCAACAAAAGTGAAGTTTGAAGAAATTAGTTTTTAGAGACCTCTTAAAATGAATCAAGGTATCACATTATCGGACTTGAACTTTTCGAGAAAACGTATTTACAAGCCATTATCAGGTTATATCTGTACTTTAGTTGTAATGACCATGCGTCACAATAGTCTTGATAAAGACTTTAAAAAAACGTGGCGTTCTAAAATTGAAAACTTCAAACGTCAATATATTGAGTGTTATAAACAATCGTTTCTTCCATATATATATGAAGGTGCTTGGTTTGTAATGGCTTTGTACGTTAAAACAGCGATCTTAAATAATATGTGACATTTAACGGGTATCCAGTGTAATATTTTAAGTTGAAGTGTAATGTGGTCAAATTTAGGTACATGACACGCTAAACGAGGTGCAGCATTTTGAAATCGCTGAAGGCGAGCTATTTGATATGTAGGAAGTCAAATACAGAAGGCAGTTACACAGTAATCCAACTCACTGAATATGAGAGCATGGACAGGTATCTCACGCGCGTCTTTGCTTAGGAACTTAGTTATATTACGTAAATTATGTAAATGAAAGTTAACTATTCTATTGATAAAGACTTTTTGAGAAAATTGAAAACTTCAAACATCAATATATTGAGTGTTATAAACAATCGTTTCTTCCAGATATATACATTGATAATATGTTCAGACATATTTACATTTTCATCAAAAATCACTCATATAGGTTGCGTAGACTGTGTACGGCTTTAATATTAACACGACCCACCATTATAGAACGAGAGTTTGCCTTTGGAAGCATTTGTCTCGTACCCAAGAGTATACATTGGGTGTTACTATCAGTTATTTTCAACTTATTAGCCAACATCCACTCTCGAACGTCAGCGATGCCTTTCTCTGTAGATATGATTGCATCTTGTTCTGTATTGGGAACCATTGTACGAAATGCCTTATATAGCACATAGCAATGAATGCTGGCAAGGGATCCATGAAACATTCCTTATTAGATAAGGATAAGATACGCTTTCTAACATTATCTTGAGAAAGTTCACGTTCATATATGTACACGCATTGTGTATGCTTTTAAAATGTAACCATGTATCAGGACATTTGTTTTACGCCATTATTAGGTGAGGATAAGATAAGCTCTCTAACATTATCTTGAGAAAGTTCACAGAACTTTGAAAAACTTCAGGAGTAACGTTGTTTATTGGTTGGTCAAAATTAGGGTAGTCATCGGCCGCGTTTTTCTGTAGTCTGATATTATCTATCTTATCAATGAAGAAAGACAAAAATAATTTGCAAAATTAATTTGCAAGATCCTCAGCCGACGGACGTGTGTTCAGGAAGTGGCATATGACTCTTTGGTTTTGAGAGAAATTCAAGCAGCCGTAAGAGCTTTTCTGACCACCGTCACATTCAGCTACTTGAGTGGAATGATATGCAACACCCACACTGTTCATATATGTACACGCATAGCGTATGCTTTTAAAATGTAACCATGTATCGGGACATTTGTTTTTACGCCACAATCTGTAGGTGAACCCTTGAGGTGGGTGTGATGAAGAATACGATTGACGCATGCCTAAGATCCGCATCTATATACGTTTTCTTTCAACATTATTAATATTATTAATACCGTCACGTTCAGCTACTTTAGTGGAATAGTATAAAACACATACACTGTTCATATACGTACACGCATTGCGTATGCTTTTAAAATGTAACCATTTATTAGGTCATTATTTTGTTTTTACGCCACATTATTGTAATGTTCATTATACTGAACAAACGAAACAACAGCTCCCTACATGGTGAAACCATAGAGGTCTGAACCAACATAGCTAAACCTTAAACAGTAATTCGAATATGTATTTTGATGCATGCCAACATTAGTTTCTTAATAGTATATACATGAGAGTAAATGCATATGCTGATCATATAATGTTCATTTTATTAAACCAGCGACTTAAACACACTCTGATTAAACCAGTGCGGTCTCAGCTAAAATAATATTATATAGTTAAATTTTATTTATTGGAATAACCACTTTAATGTCATATAGACATTAGTTTCTTAATAGTACTATAAAAATAGTAGTAGGCCTATACTATTGCCAGAAAATGTAACTGTTGGTTTTACAAGTAGGCCTAATAAAGTTTATTGTATTGAACAACCGTTCTCTGTTTTGGTGAAATCATTGCAGTCTGAACTAACATCGCTAAATCTTAAACATTCATTAGGATATGCTTTTTGATATCATACCAATATTAGTTTCTTAATAGTACTTATATTGGAAGGAAGTGTAGATGCTGATCTTATCATCTTCAGTGTATTAAACGATTAACCCGGGGATACCACATTTCCCTGATCCAAAATAACGTTATAGTTAAATTGTAAACATTTATTGGAATATGTTTTAATGTCATGACAATATTAGTTTCCTAAAGGATTCAGAAAGTTTGTAAATAATGTTAGTTGATATTATGGAGCAGAAAATTATTGACAAAATGCTTCAAACAAGAGTCAAATCGGCCATCCTGTTCTCAATATATTAACATTTTAAAGTTTTCAATTTTAGAACGTCACTTTTAAAACAATGTCTTTATCAAGACTACTGTGACATATGGTCCTTACAACTAAATAATAATAATACTATCGGCCTGGAATTCACTTTGTTTCACGACGATAAGCGACCACCGAAGTGGAATAAGTATTCCGAATCGCTTAATACAAGTAATATTGAAAGTCTTTGTATATGCTGATCTTATGCGTTGCTTAATCATAATAAATCAGGGAAACAACAGCTCCGAGTTTTAGCCTTCGCGCCACGGCGGGTCTCATCTAAAATAACATTATAATTAAATCTTAAACATACTTTCGAAGTTACTTTCTGATATCATATCAACATTATTTTCTTAATAATATATTAATATATTAATACTGAAAGGAAGTCCGATAATGTTCAAACTTGATACGAAGGTTGACGCCAATGCATACAAGACTTGTGTTATTTTTGGTCGAGATCAAAGGTCATTTGAGGTCAAACACTAAAACCAGGTGCATAATATTGGAAGACAATGTAGACAGTTCATTATCTTAATCCTGGAAATAACGACTTCCGTATTAAACCATCTGATCTAAGATAACTGTTAATTCTTACCGAATTTCGTCTGGTGAATATTTAGCATATTCGTAGCGTTCCGTATTAGCTGGATCTTCTTCCACAATATTGGCCAGTTCCTTCAGGTTATCAATAGTCAGTTCTTCTATGACGGAACATTTAACATGTCCCAAATTATCCTTGTCGATAATGGTCATGACCTGGATTATGAACAGGATAATAAATTAATACTCATGCCATGAATCCCCCATTATAGCCGAATTCCCGAGTAAAGCACAGCAACCTGGGAAGACCAGCTTGTAACACACTCACTTTCATTGCATTGTCTGTAGATGTTATCATTTCAACGACTTCCTGTGATATTGTGGTCTGTCCCAGTGGTGTGCTATTTATAAAGTTCATTGTTACTGTAAGCTATAGCTTGGCCACTCTGTCATATTTCCCTGCTTGGATAGCAGCCATTAATTGTGCTTGTGCAATCATGCATTGTGTTTGCTCACAACTTAGTAGTTATGACCTACATTCACTAAGGTCACCAATATTGGATTATAAGCCTACAGCCAAGGTGGATTACGATATATTGTCCATGCATCCTGTCCTGTGGCAATTAAATCCAGAGCTGGCTGGTCAAGTCAATTTATTATCTAATGGTTCCAATATTGTCATGATAGCTATAATAATTATACTGTTCAGTAGAGGTTGACGATATTATGTTGCCACATAGTCATTTGGTAACTACCGTACACTCAACACTACCAGACTATAAATGACTATGTGACAACATAATATTATCAACCTCAATTGAACAGTACTGCAGTCGCCGTTTAGTTGGTTAATAATGTACGCAACAATGTGGGAGGAAATGTTCTATTAAAGTAAAAATATGTTAGGACTTGGTCGAATAGACACACACACACACCCACCCCTCTGTCAGAAAATGTAAAGGTAAAAACAGGAAAACTAAGAACTACATTTTTTGTTTTGTTATCAAGGAACGCTACGGGAACTCCTCGGTGCCTGTTAAGGAGCGCGATCGCCCTAGCGCTCCTTAAACATGGAGGCCTGCTTATTACATCTTTAATTAGTCACATAAAATCATTTGGTAAGTGCATCAAATCACCAAATCAGCGCTCACAGGTACAGTACAGTACAGTACAGGCCTCCACGTATGAAAAATGCCAGGAGAGCACACCAATGCTCTCCTGGAGAGTTTAAGGAGAGCAGCTCTCTCCTGGATATTATATTCACCGTTTAGTCTGTTAATAATGTATATAATAATGGGGAAGGAAGTGTCCAAAAGTAAAAACGTGTTAGGACTTGGTCGAATAGATACCCTCCTGGCAGAAAAAAAAGAGTTTTTTCCCCGTAATATTTTTAGAAGCGCCATAGAGGGCGCTCCTCGGTGCCTGTCAGGAGCGTTCGTGGAGTGCGATCGAGCTGGCGCTCCTCAAACGTGGAGGCCGGACAGTACAGTGTTTGTCAATATTGCCCCATAAATAAGAGGAGTGATAATGTCTTTCGATGAGTTGTAGAAACATAAAATGGGAATGAGTTAAGATGTTCTCAATATTGATAGCAGTCAGTACAGTATAGCTCTGGAGACATTAAAAAACAGGTAGGTCGGTTCCTGAGTTAAGATTGAACAATTGATGCATGCATGGTACAAAACGTATCTAGTAACATACTACGGTACCGTAGTATGAAACTAAATAATATCCGATATTTTCAAGTTAAAACTAAATTTAATGTTATTATTAGTTTCAAAGTTTGTTGAATATTCCCCCCAAAAATCAGAACATCGTACTTTAATACTGCAGATTAGATTTTCCAAGATGGTCACTACTTTGTTATGCGTCAACAAACGCATGTGAGTATCGTTAGGGTGGCACTAATTGCTATCCATTTAGGGTGGATCTCACAGTAAATATATTTGCTACATGTATGTATGTACATTTCATATACATGTAGCCCTACTGAATAACCAAGTTTAGATCAATTGGTAATTTGTTATTTTGGCTTCCTTTTTAGATGAGGGCGAAATGGATCCGCATCGGCGAGCGAAGCTCTCCCGCACGTCCCCTTTCGGCGTCGCGGGAAAGCGACGAACGAGGGAAGCCGACGCGACTCGACATCAGTCACACGACAAGCGTCCGCCCGTTTCATTCGCCGGACCGTTTGCGTCCGCACCGCTCTTTGGAAAGCCGACTGTGTCGAACGCGGAAGGAGGAGCCGAGAGGTCCGCGCGTTCGTTGCCGACGTCCTCTCAAGCGGTCGGGCTGTTTGGAAAAAAGGCGATGTCCTTCGAGGGCCGCCCGACACCAATCGGTGACCCCAAGCCGGCCGTGGATCGGCCCCCTCCCGCCGCGGATGACGGTGATGTGTCGCTGTTTGGAAAGCGCAGGGCCTTGGGCCACTCTGAAGCGGACGTCGACGGAGTCGGGACCAATACATCGTCGTCGGTCCGCATGCTGTTTGGGAAGCCCATCATGATGGGTGATCCAGTGCAGGTCGGCGGGAAGAAGCAAGAGACGGTGGCCACCGTCGTTCCCTCTTCTTCCTCTTCGAGCTCCTTGTTTGGGGCCGGTCGGTCCGCCGGCCGAAAGAGGCCATCGGCGGGCCTCTTTGGAAAGCCCGATTCCACGGGCCCCGAGAGGAGCCTTGCGCCGTTGGAGGACGAGGCGAGCGGTCGGGAGCCGGACCTTTCCGATCTCGAGACGTTTGGGGGCTCGGCTGGGCCATCGAGGGCGAGGCGGGACGAGTCCGGGACGGCCCAGAAACCGACGATAAGGAGGGCCGGCCTCTTCGGCAAGGCTATCGGTGACGTCAAGAGGAAGCGGCCGAGGTCGGAGGTCAGGGACACAGACGGTTAGTTAGCGTCAGAGGCTTTCACTTAATATTAAAATTCAGAAACTATAATGCATGTATATCATAGACTGATTGACGAAATAGAAGAAATAGATTTTAAGCCGGATGGTCATTCCTATAAATTTGGCTTGTTTGTATCGTCAATTTTGTTAAAAGCATTGAATCAACATTGCTAAGGCACTCATATCGTAGAGGCTTTCACTTAATATTCAAATTGAGAAATTTTATTTGAATACTGTAATGCATGTATATCATAGACTGATTGACGGACACCGTCCAAAACGTAAAATGTGGGTCGCGGGGCAAGACCATCTAAGTCTTTTCGTAAATACATGTTAAGCCGTCCTATGCACTCATGTAGCGTAGATTCTGATGCACGCTGTTAAGAAATGATCGCTCTCTCACTGTCCTATGTATAAAAATACATTATCTTTAATCATGGAACTGTATACTGTATACCTCTAGCTCTACTGTAACGATACCACACCTCATTGATTAGTTGGGTGTTAGTGTGCTTGGAAATTACCATAATAATTAGGCCAATATTAAAATTGATAAAAAAAAATTTTTTTAGTTGAATACATCCTAGTTACAATAAAGTTCACTGTCTTTGGCGATACCAATTGTGTTCGATAGTTAATTGTACCGAAGTAGGACGGAAATCTTTGACTTTTAAAACATTTCATTAAATGTAAGAACAATGCTCTCCTAACTGACTGTCCTTCCATGACAGAAGTTAAAGTAAACGTCTATTCTTGAATATACAAATATGCAGTTTTATTTAATTTGAGAGCATTTTACATAATTCCATGTTGCTTGTCGGAGGCATACCGATATCCATCTCCATTCCATCCTGGAGGTCTGGAGGTTGGCGGGACAACTTTGGTTGTTCTCTGCCTGTTGGCTGTACAATATCGTCCCCAGCTATGGGTGAAATAGTAAACTCTTAAT
>JAODAI010112094.1:0-11373 GCA_027575025.1 Scotoplanes globosa | reverse complement strand
GTATATCAAAGGCTTTGGGTGGCTCATATAACCACTGCGTTGAAAAGGACCAGGAAACCTATTCATTCATTCATTATACCAGTTCGAGAAGCGCGCGTCCCGCCGTGCAATCAATCCCGCCGGCCACGCAACCCCCACCCACCAGTAAAATAAAAGAAACCAACAAAAAAGAGAAAAAGAGAGAAACAAAAAAGGGGGGTTGGGACAAGGGTGAACACAGTGGTCAAAAACATGTATACCAACTTTTTCAATCCGTCTCAATCCTGATCATCCTGGTTTAATACGAGTATATTGATACAACTTTTGCAATACCGAAGTGAATTTTAAATGGAAAATAACTCTAAATCGAGCATGGACGAGGGGCGAGTTAGCGTGTAACATGCTGACCGTTTCTGCGAGTGTGCAACCTACGAACGGTAATTGGGATGTGGATGCTCCGTCTGTTAAACAGCCGGCTGCTACGGGGAAAAAGGTGGCACGATGATCAGTTGGAAATTTAGACCGAAGCAGCCGAAAGTTTAGAAAGAATCGGTTGAGTGCGATTCAAGCCAGATTAAAATGAATGAATCTTCAGACATGGATTTGAGGATGAACTAATTGGAAAACTTAATGGATGGCTTCATTACTAATATGTATTCACAACATAATGGTGTCGAACAACACATGGAAACTAAACCTGTTGTGGATGAATTTGAATCCGGCCTAGATTACAATCGTAAAGACGATGAAATTGACGCTGCTTCAACTTCAGCCCAGTTGATGACTGAGGCTACTCGGCCTGCCAATGTTAATTCTACGCTTGCTACGGTGGGGTATGCTTCCCATTTTGCAGTACCAACTGAAGTGGGAAAAGCTGTAAATGGTGAATTGGCCACAAGCTTGGAATACTTAACTACTACGAAGTTGCAAGAGTAACTGATGGTGGAAACTTGCCACAAATATTTCATGCCCGAAAACTGCCAAACATTGGTAGTCCCGAAAGTTAATCGGTCTATTTGGGCTATAAAATGCTTTGCAGTATATTCTAGACATTTGATTGGACAATGTGTGTCACATGACCGTGTATGTGTTTCCTGGCCCATTGCACTCCTACTAATACTATTGCACGGCAAAGTCACCACCATGCCCTCACCTTTGAACTCGCTGCTTTACAGAGAACAGCAAAGTAATATGTATTCATTTATCTATGACATATATTTTTGGCAATGGTGGAAGAATATTTAATTTGTTGAAAGGTTGAACTGGTTCCATTCAACTCGGCTTCCCCGTCATTGAATGGTTCAACCTTCCAGAATCGTTGAACCTTCCAGGATCGTGCGTAGACCTCCTATCGTCTGTTCCAGTCTGGGATCTTGTACACATCTCTGACAGTGGTGCCCTGCCCTCTATGTCATCTCTCAATCTGCATTGCTGTCTACCTGCTTCCTCTCATTCTCACATTGGTGATCTTCACAATCTGGGCATTTTACAGTCATCTGTGAGCTACAGAACAACATGCCCTGCCCATCTCCACTTTATTTTAGTAGTATATTCCACATTGGAAAATTCCTGGATACGTGCCTAGTTACCCCCCCCCCAATTCCTGGCTTCCCGTCTAATATTTCCAGAGCCTTACAAGTATCAACAACCATCCTTCAACGCAGTAATATCATATTTATTTATATTGGGTCACTTTGCTCTAATTATCACAATTTACTGGATTATGTTGTGATTAGGCAGAATATATGTGAACCTGCATTATGCACAAATAAGGTTGGGGGAGGGGGGGGGGGCTTTGTCCCACACCTCTGCAACCAGTCGGGGAAATGAGTCCCGAGTCAGGAGAAATTAATCCCGAGTCAGGGCAAATGAGTCCCGAGTCTGAGGGAAATGAGTCCCGAGTCAGGGGAAAGAGTCCCGAGTCAGGGGAAATGAGTCCCGAGCCGGGGGTATAAGTCAGGAGAAATGAGTCCCGAGTCAGGAGAAATGAGTCCCGAGTCAGGAGAAATGAGTCCCGAGTCAGGGGAAATGAGTCTCGGGTCTGAGGGAAATGAGTCCCAAGTCCCAGGTCGGGGGGAAATTAGTCCTGAGTCGGGGGAAGTGAGTTCCGAGTCCGGGGAAATAAGTCAGAGTCTGGGAAAATGAGTCCCGGGTCTGAGGGAAATGAGTCCCGAGTCAGAGGAAATGAGTCCTGAGTCAGGGGGAATAAGTCAGAGTCTGGGTGAAATGAGTCCCGAGTCGGGTGAAATGAGTCCCGAGTCGGGAGAAACGAGTCCCGATGTCAGGGGGAATAAGTCTGAGTGAAATGAGTCTATAGTCAGGGGAAATGAATCTTAGAGTCGGGGGGAATATGTCAGAGTCTGGGTGAAATGAGTCCGAGTCAAGGAAAATATGTCCAAGTCAGGGAAAAACAGTACGTTGGGAGTATATGCTGTTATCGGCGACAAGCGCCGTAAATAATTTGGTATATAAAATTATGTGGAAATGAGTGAGTCAGAGCCAAAACATGTTGTGTATTCTGCGGGAAGCACTGTGTAACATGTTGTGTATTCGGCGGGAAGCACTGTGTAACATTGTGTATTCGGCGGGAAGCACTGTGTAACATGTTGTGTATTCGGCGGGAAGTACTGTGTAACATGTTGTGTATTCGGCAGGAAGCACTGTGTAACATGTTGTGTATTCGGCGGGAAGCACTGTGTAAGATGTTGTGTATTCGGCGGGAAGCACTGTGTAACATGTTGTGTATTCGGCGGGAAGCACTGTGTAACATGTTGTGTATTCAGCAGGAAGCACTGTGTAACATGTGGTGTATTCGGTGGGAAGCACTGTGTAACATGTTGTGTATTCGGCGGGAAGCACTGTGTAACATGTTGTCTATTCGGCGGGAAGCACTGTGTAACATGTTGTATTTTCGGCGGGAAGCACTGTGTAGCATTTTGGTTTATAAAATTTGGGGAAATAAGTGAATCTGGGGCAATTTATGTTAAGTGTATTTGGCCCCAAGCCTTGTGAAATTATGTTGTTAGATAAATCTCAGGGGAAATGATTGAGCCGTAGCTAAATGGTGACGTGTTTTCGGCACGTAGCGCTTTGACACTTTTAGTATACAAGGGAAATGAGTGAGTATGGTGCCAAACATTTAATGTTTATTAGGCAGGAAGCGGCAATTTTTTTGGGGTACATAAGCATCGGGGACCGATTTTGATTAACTGTTTATAAGTATTTGATACAACTAAATACAGGTTTAATACAGACAGTGACGCATGTAACATAGGCCAGTACTATAGCACATTTATATATTGTATGGGAATCGTAATTTTGCCGACTGATCATTAATTTATCAACTATTTATTTTTCCAAGAGCTCCCTATTTTGGAAGAAACCTCTCTTCTCTCAAAATAAAGACTGCCGACATAATAGTCTATGATCTGTCATGGTGCATCATATGTTAGACTGCCTATAATCTGCCATGGTGCATCATATGTTAGACTGCCTATAATCTGCCATGGTGCATCATATGTTAGACTGCCTATGATCTGCCATGGTGCATCATATGTTAGACTACCTATAATCTGCCATGGTGCATCATATGTTGGACTGCCTATGATCTGTCATGGTGCATCATATGTTAGACTACCTATGATCTGCCATGGTGCATCATATGTTAGACTGCCTATAATCTGCCATGGTACATCATATGTTAGACTGCCTATGGTCTGCCATGGTGCATCATATATTAGACTGCCTATGGTCTGCCATGGTGCATCATATGTTAGACTGCCTATGATCTGTCATGGTGCATCATATGTTAGACTGCCTATGATCTGCCATGGTGCATCATATGTTAGACTGCCTATGATCTGCCATGGTACATCATATGTTAGACTGCCTATGATCTGCCATGGTACATCATATGTTAGACTGCCTATGATCTGCCATGGTATATCATATGTTAGACTGCCTATGATCTGCCATGGTGCATCATATGTTAGACTGCCTATGATCTGTCATGGTACATCGTCTGGAGTAGCTTTATAAACAAACAGTACACTAAGCATCATGCTGCCTTCGCCTAGTTAAAAGTAGTAAGCCTTAGTAGGGAAAACTTCCAGGTCGATGTCATTTAAAGTAAGGTCGTCCATACTTTTCATATCAATAGGTAATAGGTTCCATAATGGCATGGTGAATGGATATAATTAGAGTTTGTAACAGTTCTTTTTGACAGTGATTCTTTTGTAGTTATTAGGATGAAGGGGTACAGTAGCCATCGTCAAAAATGACTTATGCTGGATACTAAGGATTTCAACTGCAGTCATGTCATAGGAAGTCTGTAAAAGTATAACCCAATAGTGGTGCCTAGCATTTGGTGGATGATCAACAATCTCCTGAGGTAAAACCTCTACAGTTAGTGTATTGCAAAGGATAATAATTAGTTGATACCCTATGACACATAAAACCTAGCTACAACCACACTGTAGTATGATGAAATGCATAGTCATGACATCTATATATTTAGCTATGGGGGTCCGAATAATTTTGTTTCATTTTGTTTATTCAATTTCTTCTTTATATATCAAATTACTCAAATTATAAAATCAATGGAAATATGTCTACAATATAATAATAACAATAAAGAAGCTATTTAGCTATATATAATTTATGCAACATAAAATATATTAATTGAACATGCAAAGAAGATAGAAGGAAGTAAACTTTTATAATCTGGTTCCTATATAGTATAATAGCAAAATGAAACAAATATTATACTGAAAAAATAAACAAATATAAGTAGACCCACCCACACGCATCACCCTACCCGCCCACCTCTCCCAACCACCCCACCAACATATATACTAAATTAACTTTAAACAGCGTTTAAAGATATTTAGATTTGGAGACAGCTTAATTATGTTGCTTAAATAATTCCATAAATTAACACTGGCGCTTCTAACTTGAGAATGTGCAAAGACTGTGTTAGTATAGGGTTGAATAAGGTGATCTTGCTGCCGTGTTGGATAATTATGATTGAGGCTATTTGGATTGAAAAAGGAATTAAACAACTGTGGCAATTGACGATTGTGGCGCTTATACAAGAAAATCACCATATGGTAATTGTAAAGATTGTGCAGGTTAAGAAACTTATGTCGGGCGAATAAAGGAAGTGTATGGGATTGAAAAGGTGCATCTGAAATAATTTGAATAGAACGTTTTTGAAGAATTATAAGATATTAGAAGAATATTAGAAGAATTAGAAGAATATAGATAAGTGGAAATAGCATTTCCCCATAATAGAATACTGTATGTAAGATGAGGATCTATTAAGGCATTATATAACGTCAATAAAATAGTATCTGGAATATAATATTTAATTCTACTCATTACACCAATAATCCTGGAAACTTTATTACAACCGGCATAAATATGATTTTCCCATGATAAGTTATCTATTATGACACCAATGAATTTAGTTTTCACTACTTTCAATCACATTGTTAGTAAAATTTATGGAGAAGGGATCACTTTTACGTTTAATTCGCGAGAAAACCAAAAGTTTGGTTTTATTAATATTCAATGGCAATCCGTTTGACTAACTATATAAAAATAATGACTAACTATATATGGGTATACCAAATATAGTGCATCAATCTGAAGATCGTGACAACCCGATCTTCTTTGCAGCTGTCTATCTCTTTATACTTTATATTTATTTTACAGTCTTGCTTTTGGTACTGTCACTGGTTTGGCTATTGTGGATTACGTGCAGAAGACCTGCCTACTCAACATGGGTACACCCGACCTGTATGGCTCAGCGGACCCGTATCAGAGGACACCCAGGTCACCAAGGAAAAATAAAATGGCAGATATCGTAGAGCAGCTGGTAAACGATCCCAATCATGTCACTGGAGAGCAGGTTTGTCTTAACCCTAACTGCACTGGGCTATTTTGAGGCATGAAAACACTGCCCCCCCCCCCCCTTAAGATCTCGGCCACGGTACCAACGATCAACGTGAAAATTTGCAGGATCCGACACCATAATTTGTGATAGCCTGCGCCGTCGGTGCCCCTCAAATCTGCAATACATTTTCGATGCACTGAAGGCATATGCGCTGTGCCCCTTTTGAAAAAGATGGCAAGCCCTTCTATTCTGTTTGTGCACTTTCGTTGCTATCAAATAGAGGATGTGCAGTCCAAGCACACCACCCATAATGCACTTATCAATTCCCCCCCCCTCTCCCGGGCATAGCCGGGACTGTAACAGGGATGTTTTTTGTCACAATTGTAACATGGGCGTTTCTTCCTCGGTTACATTCGTGAACAGTCTCAGCTGGGCGGGGCATTATTTTTCCGAACATCCCGGCTAAGTCCCGGCTGAAGTCTTGTCTAAGTTCCCGCTATGTTGCTATTACTTACGGTGCAAGTTCTGGGGTTACCATCCTGGCCAAATTTTCACTGTCCACCTCCCTGTTATACTGGTGTTACATCCCCGGTCTAGCAGAGACACAATAATGTGAACATTCCCATCTAAACGGTAGCAAACTCCCCGCTATGCCCGGGAGGGGTTGGCCCGGACTACAATTGACAAAGTGCATTAGTCAGGACTTAAAATAGTGTCCTTGAATATTTATGCATTAAAATGATGTTTGAAAGCAACCTATATATACTGACTGGTTAGCTCAGTTGATAGAGCGTGGGACTCTGTCGTGGGACTCTGTCATGAGTTTGAATACGGAGTGATGATGTTTATCAACGACTTTGGGTGGCTCATATAATATATGCGTTAAAAAGAGCCAGGATACATACGAGATCAATCAATCGAACGGCATAGAATATTAAATCTGACCAATCAGGACAGTGTATGGAGCGTTGGACTTGTGATCGCAAGGTCAGGAGTTTGAATCCGTAGTGATGATGATTATATTCCAGTGGCTCTAACTGGTGTATTAAAGGCTTTGGATGGCTCAGATAACCACTACGTTGAGAAGGGCCAGGAAATCAAATCCATGAATCCAAAGTATTACAATTGCTGTATGTGACATTACGCCTGGCTCGTGAATACAGTATCTCAATAACCATAAGATCACGTTGATGTTGGGCACTGTGATACTCTGTGGCCCAGGGAAGACGCCTATTGTTTTTGGTGGTTTTCATATTTATTAGTTGGCGGGATTTTTGCAAAAATCTCAAGAAATGCTTTGTCAATAACCGTAAGTCGGATCAAGTTGATATTGGCTACAATGATACCCTGCGGCTCAAGAGTAGAAGCATATTGTTCATGGCATCGGTTTCCAAGCATTTTAATTAGTGGGCAGGTTTACTGCAAAATCTCCAGAAATAGCGTGAAAACTCTGATTCTGAAGAACCGTAAGTCGCTTTAATGTTTATGTTGCTATTTTGTTTATATTATACTAAATCATAATGTGTGCTGTTTATGAATGTGCCATAATGTATGTGCTACTATTGTGTCTAATTGTCTTTGTCACTGTAGAACGGTGGCCCTACGAGTCCTACGTCCGCTCCACCTCGCAGAATGAAAGCCAACCACCACGATCCGGGCCGACTACAGCGCAGTAAATCTCAAGGTGTTCGTAAAGTAGTGAAAACTGCGTCTACGGTCTCAGAGTCTGGTAATGGTGAAGGTACTACTGACATGGCCATGGGCTGCATGGGGGGCATCCATATACTCAGTTAGTTCATTATCATCTCTCTCTCTCTAATCTATCTAATCTATCTAATCTATATAACACATGCTATCATCATTTTACATCTGTGTGATGCAACGTGGCAGATCGGTTACTAGGTCCTCCACCTCTCATATTGAGGGACACATCAAAGAGGATATCATTAGGGTTAGTGCGTTACCAAAATCAACAACATATTGTATTTACAAGTCGTCAAAATGTGTACATGTACATATTTCCATTGCAAAACTTAATATTTTTATATTAAAACCTTTGTTAACTCTGTTATGTTTTGTAAAAATATTCTATTCCACAAGTTAAACTGTTTGGAGGCAGCAGTCTTCTGTTAAACTTGAGACTACTGACCTAATACCTGGTCTGCCATGTGTTACATCAAATCTACTATAATGCTTTAATCCTTTCATAATATCTGCCGGGATGGCACTTTATTTTACGACGATAAGCGACCACCGAAGTGGAATACGTATAATACGTGTAAATTACACGTATAATACGTGTAAATTACAACTTCACGTCGAGTGGCAGTCAATTCTTAAAATTTGAAATCAAATTTGGAATCTTTTCATTTTGAGTTGAAAGCCATACTACTTAGGCCCGACCTGGGATTCAAACTCCAGATCTCCCAATTCTGGAGCTTCATTGCTTCCAAAGCCACTAACCTTAACCGCTTGGCCACAGCACATAGCACGGCTTACAGATTCAACTCAGAAGTCATGATGATTATATCTCAATGGCTTTAAATGGCTCATATAACATAGATACATTGAAAAGATCCAGGAATCCTATTATATTCAGAAGTCCTGTCATCTATGATCCAATATATGTTCCTGGGATAATAAATGACTGTCGGTTGATGTATCAGTAGTTTGATTGATCAGCAGACTAGCTATCATAATAGCTGGTGTAATCCCATTAGTCATACCAAAGACTCTATCATTGTACTTGCCTGCTCCTCGATGTTGAGCGGAAGTGATTTGAAGCACAGGCAATAATCAAGTGGTCCTCGACTGGTAAGAAATTATGAGGACGAGCTATTAAAAACAATTTGAACTTGTGATCGCAGGGTCATGACTTTGAATAGGCCGTGATGTTGATTATATTCCAGTGGCTCTAACTGTTATGTCAAAGACTTTGGATGACTCTTATAGCTAACCTTTGGGTTGAAAGGACCAGCAGACACAATCTAAACAATTGTTATTAAGTTACGATACTGTTTGCGGTATTTTCAACTAAATTTCTTTATAATTTATATGACTGACTAATATTCTCTACCTTTTCAGAAATATTTACCCGATCATTTAGAGCAATATATCATTTTGAAAGCATTAAATGTTATTTACATTTTGTTGATTGCTACCAGCATGGTATGTATTACTTTTAACAATTTTGATACGTGACCCCTTACTGCAGGGGTTCTGCGGACCACGCAAATATATACTGTGTCTAATACTATCAAACAATCCATTATATTTGCTAGCATACAAGCAAAAGACAGCAAGCTCGTCCCCTTTAAAGCTTGTCACTTGTAAAGCTTTCGGACTTTTAATATACAAATTGACTCTTACCGTATATGTAACACACCATGTCAATTCAGTTAATATGTCCGCGACCGACACTATTGTGATTTTAATGGGACAATAAAAAGCGGTTATAATATTTGGAAGGTGTTTAAAATTGGAAGTGAAAGTGTCCGTTTTTAGGTAAAATTTAAATGACAATGACCAGAAATCTTGTGCTAAAAGTTTATGGTTCAAACTTCCATTCCTGAATAATGTTGTCCAATTGTTTTATATTCTTCTTAATGATAATTGCAATTATAATGGTCATACATTTTCTACTTCAGTAACAATGTCTATTATGGAATTATTGTTTATTAAAAAATGTAATTAATGTAGTCATATTTCTGAACAGTAATGTGATACTTTGAACGGCACCCTCCTTTATCTCATTTTTAAAAAAACTACAGTTTAACCCAATTTCCGCCATTTATTAAAAAAACGGATTCATGACCACCAACGCATTGGGAAGTAAACTATGAAATATAATATAATAATATAAATTTGATTAAATGTGCATTTATCTCAAAATTGTCCCAACATAATTACCTGTTTTGCTGTGGTGTGTCACATATATGTGTAAATATAAACACTTTTTACATTTCACAGTTAAAGCCAATGGTGCCCTTGTATCATAAACTAATCTGCCTAAAGTGTAGTATGTTCGCTTAGTTCTCTATCATTTGATCAACGATTGACTTATCTTAATGCGTACAACTGTGCCACTTTGTCATGGCCATGATGAAGCTATTCAGGAGTGTAACATTATCCATGTTTTTGACAAGTTGAGCTGTTGTGATTTCTTTACGTTGTCTGATTGCTTTGATACCCGAGGTCATACATAGTCTTAAAAGGCATATAAAGTATTCCAGGTTCGATGTTAGGAAGTTTTTTTTCTCACAGAGAGTAGTAGATGAATGGAATAGCTTGCCGGGGTCATTAGTTTGCGTGGATTAGTATCCATGCTTTTAAGTATGGTCTTGGTAGAATTTAATTAAAAAAATTGACATCTTCAATGTTCTTGATCATTGAATCCATTATTCTCTTGACATACATTATTGTAATGTTTACAGATAATTTGATAGTATTAACTCTTATCATACTGGGGTGTATACATAAATGATATCTACAGGACGGTGACCATTCTCATATACACTACACAATGCAGCAGGCAGCTGGTGACGTGTGCAAATGTACACGCTGGTGCCAGCCGTGTCGCACCTGAAAAGATTTAACACAGAAAAGGAATGGTCCAAGGCAATAATACCAAGTTTACTATAAACTTCAATTTGACTAGTTCCAAGAGTACTTTAAAATGACCCTCAAAGATTCATAATGTTATATAATGTCCTGAGAGGTTCATAGTGTTAATGTCCTCAAAGGTTCATAATGTTAATGTCCTCAAAGGTTCATAATGTTATATAATGTCCTGAAAGGTTCATGTTATATAATGTCCTGAAAGGTTCATAATGTTAATGTCCTCAAAGGTTCTTAATGTTAATGTCCTCAAATATTCATAATGTTAATGTCCTCAAAGGTTCATGTTGTTATACAATGTCTTCAAAGGTTCATAATATTATATAATGTCCTCAAAGGTTGATCACTTCAATTTGATTTCTATTTATAGTTGAAAGAGTTTCTTTAAAACGACCCTCTATGATTCATAGTATTCTAATATATTGTAACAAGTAACATACATAATGTACTGACTGGAGTCCCTGGGACTTCATTATGGTGATTTGAGTTATTAACTTCAGTAAACTATATTATTCCAATGGAGTAGATTATTTTAAATTAAATCACTGTACATTGTACATTATCTCAAATAACCAACTGATACTCTTACTTTAAAAATCACTCCCTCAAGTTCTGCGATCAATATTATACATCCTGCTCTTGTCGTATATATGCTTCAATGTAACGTTATATACAGTTACTTATATATTGTCATGGCATGCTTGTGATTTATTCTGCATGTATATATTGCATGCTTTCATGTCTATATGATATACGCTCATCTTCAAACCTATTAGCCACTCATGTTTCACTACATTATCTGACATTATACAACACCCAAGTATGTTCTAGACATTTGATTGGACAACTGTGTGTCACATGATATCAATTAAAAAAGTACT
>JAODAI010111983.1:0-11376 GCA_027575025.1 Scotoplanes globosa | reverse complement strand
TTATTTTTACCTCGGTAAATTATGGCTTGTAAATATACTATCTCAAAAGTTAAAGTCCAACAAAGTTCAAACTTGGTAGGAAGATTGACCACAATGTATACATTACTTGTGTTGTTTCGGTGGAGGTCAAAGGTTAATGGGGGTCAAACGCCGAAAATATTGACGCCTGTCTCATAATTGCACGAAAAAACTTTTATCAAGTTCACATTCGTTATGGTGATTGACCGCCATACGCTCAGTCACTACACCGATGAGAAACATTTTGGACGGTATTTTAAATATTATATGAAAAACCCAATAGGAAGACCAAGAGGAAGTACCGAGACCAGGCCACTGGGTATACGTCAAGTCGCAATTGAAGGATCACAGCATTAATAATTTTGAGGAAGCAATAAACCTTGCCGTGACTCGGCAAATAGTATCAAAAAGTTCAATGACCTGGATCTGAATATCGAATCACACTTGGTAATTAGTATGTAATAAATTACTACGGTGTTGTCTACAATTTGAAACACCATATACCCCTACGAATCCCCAAAAGGCAGGCGGGGCCATCAAAACGGCTATAGTTTTGTGTGCAAGTTAACGGACACAATAATGTAATAGTATTAGTATACATAACACTTTCCGCCTCGACCATACCTCAACGACCTCAAAGCGCTTTAACGATCATTACCCCTGGACATGTGTGACATATACGGATTACAATCAATTTGACAGTTAGTACCAAAAAGCACTTTGCAGATTCCAATTTAAACTCATGTAAGAAGATAAGCACCAAAGTTAATGTATCTTGCTCACGGATACACAGTAAAATGGTTCTGGCAGTATTCGAACCTCCAACCAATGGCATACCTGACCGTTACATTAATGTGCTCTATTAATGTGCTCTCTGATTGATTGTATTCAAACGCTGTTTGGTAGTTTGGCTTAAATATAGGGTCGTCGTGGAGGCGTACTTCGTTATCCAAGCTCGTTGTCCAAGCTCAATAACCTCTTACGCCTAACACAGATCGATATGACAACATGCTTTCTGTTCAGATTGGAGCATTGTCAATTATCTAGTGATCGTTCACCATGATAATATTCGGATCATAGTGTTATCCATCCACAATGTATACAATTGGAGGTGTTAGGTCCAATCAAGTAGCCAAAAGAGTTATGATATTTACACATAGTTATACTTTCAAACTCTGCTTTTAAATTAATATTTTTAGATTATTCCGATGTTAACCGATCCTGTCAATCATGGTGGTTCAGAAGAAGATATATTTGAAGTAATTTGTCCATCTTTACCAGGATATGGATTCTCAGAAGCAGCACATAGACCTGGTAAATATTGGGCAGATTTTCAAGTTCGATCCAGATTGATAGCAACTATTTTTTTCAATATTTCCAACTGGTATACAATACTGCCATATGGACCTTGTAAATAATATCCATTATCGAATGACGTCCATAATTGGAACTTAATCGATCAATCAATCAATTGATTTCATACCAACATTTGTTGTTCGTCGCGTATATGCCTATACTCATGTGTGACAATATTATTGTATAGGGCAATTTTAGACCCTCTATGCACATGATGTAATTAACTCAATTATTAAATACATATCCACGTACAAAAAACATAAAAACACACAGGTCCTCACCCACAACCAGGGCTGATTAGGTTAGTGGCTTGATAAAGCTATGAAGCCCAGCAGCTTGGACATTCAGGGTTCGAATCCAGGGCCGGGCCAAGTTGTGTGTTTTTTTTCCATAACAACCACGCCGCTTCTAATGAAAACGACTTTCTCAAATAAATAAATAAATACAAACATGACTTCAATGTGATTGATTAAATCGATGACCAGCCGACATGAAGTTGTAATTTAAAATCCTTTACTTCATGCATATTCAAATTGAATAAGCCTTCCAAACCAATTATTATACAATTATGAATCAATGAATGAATGAAGGGCTTATGCACGGCCACTATCTTGTAGAAAAACAAGACGTGCACGACGTGTTGAAGACAGAAAATAACTAATGAATGTGAACTAAACAACATTTAACTTATGAAAATAATCTTCATAGTTATTAAAGAGATAATGTTTCAACCATTTCTTGAAAGAATTAATTATAGCAATGGTGCGGAGTTTCAAAGGAAGGGCATTCCAAAGCTTATATATATAATATTCCAAAGCTTATTTTGTGCCTATACTGTATGTGTAAACACAGTATTTCCTATTAAAGGACACGTCAAATTTGTAAATAAAGTTAGTTGTCATTACAGAGCGTAAAATCATCTAAAAAATGCTTCAACTAAAGTCAAATCGGCCATTTCGTTCTCAATATATTAAGGTTTGAGTTTGGCAATTTTAAAACGCCATTTTGCTAAAGAACGTCTTTATCAAAATTAAAGTGACGTCAGGTCCTTACAACCAAGGTATACATATGGCTTGTAAATACGTTTTATCGAAAAGTTAAAGTCCCGGCAACGTTCAAACTTGGTACGAAAGTTGAACCCAATGTATACAAGATTTGTATTATTTCTGGTGGCGGTCAAAGGTCATTTGAGGTAGAACACTGAAACAATGTGTTCAGTGTTTGACCTAAAATGACCTTTGACCTCCACCAAAATAAGACAAGTCTTGTATGCATTGGGATCAAGCTTCGTACCAAGTTTGAACGTTGACGGACTTTCTAACTTTTTCTAGAAAACGTATTTCCAAACCATGTACCTTTAGTTGCAAGGCCACGACGCCACTTTATTTAGCCTTGATAAAGAAGTTCTTTAACACAATGGCGTTTTGAAATTGCCAACTTCAAACCTTAATATATTGATAATGGAATGATGGATTTAACTCTAGTTTGAGGCATTTTGTAGATCATTTGCTGTCCTTTAAAATCAACTAACAGTAACATTATTTACCAACTTGGTGTGTCCTTTAATAAAGAAATTTCGTTTTTTCCCAAAGGTTTAAATACAAAACACGTTGCCAGAATTTTCAATACGCTGATGACCGAGCGACTTGGCTCCAAGAGTTACTACGTACAAGGAGGGGACTGGGGAAGTACGGTGGTGGATACAATGAGTCTATTCTTCCCAGGGTATGTATATATCGTATACCAATGTCACGCATTCTAACCATAACCGTGAAAAAGTACCCATTATAAATTGAGGGGCTGACAACCATAATGGGCCAACCCACACTGATCTCATTTTGAGATAAATGAGATCAAAGCTTAGGGCCTATGTAAAATCAGCTTATATGTTATTCTTCCAGTGATAATGTTTATTAGATAGCTGATATGGTCACATAAATCATGTTAAAAACATTTATTTTATTTTTGTCTCAGAAAGTTTGAGGGTTGGCCCATAATGGCAATCACAATAGCCACACAACATATTGAGCCAGAACAAATGTCATAAAATAGAGGGGGGTATGTATCTTTAAATGATACCAAATTCTCAGAGATGATAAAACAAGTCCCAAACATTGTGATAGCACTGCTAACTCCGTTTTTTTTAAATGAGGGTTGGCCCGTTATGGTTGTCAGCCCCTCATATATACTCCAACTGGTGTTGTGATGAAAGTATTTGGATGACTCCATACATGGATCCATTGACTATAACTCCATGCTCTTTATAACCTGTTTGGTAAAAAGGGCTGTGAATATGCAGTAAATATTACCATTATCATTTTGTTCCCGAGGATGGTGTGCGGCGACATCGGGAAGATCGGCTTAACCCTAACTGCACTGGGCCACGATAACACCGATCAACCTGAAAGTTTGCATGTATATAAATAATCATTTTATGAACACGATGGCCAAAAAATGTTATAATTTATAATTATTGCATAACTAATTGTGCTTTATTCAAATTTTGACAATTTTTTCAAGAAAAAGCCATTATTTCCTAAATCAATGTGTACAATCACTTAAGATGTCGAGAAAACCAAGGAATAGACTTTGTAGACATAATGAATCCATTCTCGGTTGAAAATCTTGTATTTGCATAAATTTGCAGGTATTTCAATAGGTTTATTAATTTCTTATATATTCTATTGTTTGATTTCTTATGTATTTTATTGTTTTATTTTTTATGTATTATATTGTCTATAGTTCTTTCGATGCATTTACATTAGTATATAGGTCCATTAATCAGAGATTAACATTACAATGCCATGATGATTTTTGTAACGTGCCTTTACTAAATGTCGCGTAACACGTCAACGGAGGGACCTATGGTGCCAAATATAGACTCAAAACGGGCGCAAGACATCAATGAAAAAGTCATAGGGTGAGAAAATTATATCCGGAGCAGCGACCCACCCCCATCCAGTGCAGTTAGGTTTAAGGCAATTATGTGACTTCCTGTCCATTGTTCTGCAGTGGAGCAGCCATAAAGACCTTCCTGGACCAATAATGTGTACCCCGTGTAGTCTGGAATAGTCAAAGTCTGGAATATATAAAGTAAGGCTTGGGCTAACTTAATTATGGGAAAATATTGATATATCTGTATTATGTTTTCAGAGGAATGAGCAACCGGTGTATCAGTATTTAGGTATTGGTGTCATATCAGTAATCGGTATATATGGAGGTTCTGTACATCATTTCATTGAATTTAGCAGTATTATACTATTACTGTGAAACCATGGTATCGGCGTAGCCATTGCTGATTGGGTGTAAACAGTCCATGTGACGTTCATGTGATGTAAGCAAAGGGCATTGACACCAGCATGCATAATCCCTATTAGATAACAACAAACTGTCGTTTGACGCTATTACAAAACGATTGAAGGGAGCTCAAGCGCCGTAATTCTCTGATAGCAATCGGCCCGTAGAGTAATTAATGACCATTGTACTCTTTGTTACACCACAGGTTGACTTTGATGAATCTATTGCGACTACACGGTTTACCGTCAAACCCAATGTGGATCCAGAGCTTGATACACGTGAGTATGGATAATCCTAGCCTTTCCTCCAACCTTTTGCTTAATGGTCAACGACTGATGTGCATTGTCGTTTGTCAGATGGGAATGTTAAATGGCAGTTACCGGGAGCTAAGTTTGAGTTATAACTCTCACTGGGATCACGTCTGTCTCGTTATAATCTGGTCACTTGTTGAAAAGAGCAGGGGAATTATTTAGTCCTGCATTCCCAAGTTATATTGGGTATATAGTGTATGATAGAGCAGGACAATATCTACAAATGGTTGCAACAAAATTAGAATTGCCATGAAATCTAATCAAAGAGTAGGCTGTTGTAACATTTTTTGGAAGGAACTTTGAAGTAATAATAATGGGTCATGAATCTAGGTAACTGAGGTAGCCAGAAACAATAAACAACTATTTATTACCATGTATATTGATTGGTCTGACGAGAATCAAATAATATAATACCGATAACGCAAATGTTTACTCTATATTAGAAGGATAGTCCACCCTCAATGAACACCCGTCATAACACATTGATAATAATAATATTTTAACATTCTAATAGTTTTGGGTAAAAATGTACGTACAGAACTTGAAAAAACAAGATAACAAGGATCCAACTTTGTATGAACGCGCCATCCTCATTAATATTCAAGAGCTGGTAAGATCGTGACGTCATGTACTCCGTTGTAATATTGTTTGTATTGACTTACTGTTTAATTTCCATATAAAAACTATGGAGTAGATAAGGACTTTTAGTGTACAGATATACCTCATAATTCACCCAAATCCTATGAATCAATTCCAAACACCAAGAAGAATATAGAAAGGGAAAAATTATGACTGTTTTCCATCTAAAATTATGAATTTAAATTAATGAAAATTGCCGCCAACTTTTGAAAGTTTTGCTGGTATAGTGCATGTGTGATGTAGCGTGCATTTGTACACGCAGCACGTACGCTACCGTTACGGTAGACGCCTCGCTGCTGTGTGGCATTATTATACAAACTGAGTACAATACGTCAGAGGCTTGTTCCCTAATTCAAATTAACGAGACGTAAACAACAACTTTAAATGTCGATTTTTTTAAATTGTATTGTACACAAATTGTCACATTTGGTATATGGTATTAACTTATTTTCCTTCATTTTCCAAATTATTTTGAAAATGAGGGTGGACTATCCTTTTAACTTTGAATAAGTTAATATATAAATTTGAAGCCTGTGGCTTCAAAATCACTATAGCATATTTCTATGGAAATTGTTTTCCATTTGTTTATATTTTGACAGGTAAGAGGACCTATAATGGATTACCTGATTTAATGACACAGGTTGCCAGGCAACAGCTAGGTCGTCTCTCCAAAGATATTCAAGAATGTAATGTCATCTATCTACCGCAGGTAAAATATGAAACTTTCAGCAATATGTAAACAAAATTGATGATGTTAAATGATAATATTATGCAACATTTCCATTTGTCAGCAGGATTTGTGTAATTTCTTGTATATATTGCATGTGTGCGTAATTTTCAAGTCAGTATTTGAATTTAATAGTCTTTATAATGTCTATTTTGTGTTTCGGCAAAGTGACCATATAATATTTGGATCATAATTATACACAACTAGAATACGAGGCAGAAATCAGCACTATACTAAACTTCCACTATATATCAATATTTTTTGTTATTTTTATTGTTAATTAATCGATCATTTAATAATTATAATCAATACATGACATCTTAGTTCCTGCCAGTTTTATTCCAGTGTCTTAATTGTTAATTAATCGATCATTGATATTATGTATTGATTATAATTATTAATTAATTATTAATTATTAACTTGTGAGAGCTTACAGCAAAGTAAAGCACTCCCTTTGGAAAATATAATAAATCAAGAAATATATTTCACCCAGTTTCTACCAGACTTAAGACACTGGAATACAACTGTCGGGAACTAAGATGTTATGTATTGATTATAATTATTAAATGATCGATTAATTAGCAATAAAAATAACAAAAAATAATTAATAATTAATTGATTCTAATTATTAATTATATTACTGGTATTGACATCTGACCGGTTAATAATTAGCAAACAAAGTTTGTCCATCGCTGAGTCAGGAGTTTGAGTACGGAGTGATAATGACTATATTCCAGTGGCTTTAACTGGCATAGCAGAAACTTTAGGTGACTTATAAGACCCGGTCGTTGAAAAGGGCCAGAAAACTTACTCAAGCAATTGATGTCGTTGTAGCTACAATATAGTCAGAATATGCATCAAATTATCGAACAACCCACTTTTAAGCCTAGTATTGGATTTTCAATAATTTTGTGAAAAGTTGATAACCGTGTGCCATATATTCTGTGAGCAAACCGTTGTTGTGAAAGTGGGCAACAAAGCTACATCCAGCATGTTAAAGGCTAAAATCATGAATGATTAACACTCGACTCCAGGCCTCTATATGTATTGAGTTTAGTTTTTTTTCAGTTGTTAGCTCCGCTGAAATACACCAGCAAAAACTGGTACATGATGAATTGCCACCAATTGTACTACTCTTGTTCACTGCATCTTTTTTTTTTCTTCCTTGTTTTCTGCAGTTGGGCTATCTGGTTGCTATCCCATGCACACCGCAGATGACAGAGTCGCATAACTATGACATACCTGGCTTAGAATTTGTGGTATGTAAGACATGATTCTACCACAAATTGAAAAAAGTGAACATAAACATGCTTATATTATAATTCTTACAATGAGTTGGTAAATATGATAAACATATTTGTATTTATATATGCTGTTACTATATATATGTAGAAGCAGGCAGAGTTTTTGTGTGTCAATGAATTTATGCTAACTGTTTTAATATTTTTCATGTCCTTTATTTATGTATTCGTTTTTCAATGACAAAATGCAATCTACATTATGAAGGTGGAAGTGATCTAAAGAAATTGTGAGAGCTTATAGCAAAGTAGAACACTCCCTTTGGAAAATCTAATAAATCAAGAAATATATTTCACCCAGTTTCTGCCAGAATTAAGACACCGGAATAAGACTGGCAGGAACTAAGATGTTGTTATGTATTGATTATAATTATCAAGTAAAATGCTGAAACCGTTATCCTTAATGGCCGTATATGAACTAAGCACAAACCGAACAGATTGAACAGTAATGAGCCTAGACGCTGCAGTGCTACTTTCATGTTTGCCTCTCTGGGATTAACTACTTGTGGAGATTTAATTTGTAAATTAATTAAGAGTTTTATTGTTCGGGTACAGAAATCCCAAAATTGTATTATGTTGTCTATTTGCAGTTGTGATATTTTTTTTACGTCAAGGATTTGGCGTCACTGGAGGAACTTGCACTGAAAACTGTTGGTTGTAGCAAATGATCGTTATGTTCCATTATATGGATGAACCAAACAAACCAACGAACAGATTGAGATTCGTCTTTTCGGCATGCTCTGTAATCATAATGCTTAATAGTACTGTGATAAATCACAGAGCGACCGACTTGGACGGCCACCTTCTGAATGTTTGCTCATGTACCCAAATATCCCTGGATAGCGGAGAGCAGTCAACATAACTTGTCTTGCTCAATAACAAATTCTTAAAAGACCAACAGCTGATATTCAAACCAGGATCTCACAATTCCGAGTGTGACACCCAGATGAACCAGGAGATAGACAAATAATTCATTAAAGTAAAATAATGTTCTTAATATTTTCAAGATAATAAGCATTTTGGATTAAAGTGTATTTATAAAATTTCATTTGAGGTAAATTTTCCAGTTTTCCCGCTTTTAGTAGAAGGAACTGGAAGAAATTGATTTATTCCCAAAGATTTTCTGCCCTTTGTGACCGGTTAGCTCAATCGGTAGAACGTTGGACCTGTGATCACATGGTCAGGGAGTCCAGGGGGCGCAGGGGGAACGTGCCCCCCCCTATTTTTCACTTTCTTGCATAGACGTTACACAATTCACCGATAATTCCATTGCAAAATGTGTAGGGCGCCCCCCCCCCCTTTCTAAACATCCTGGATCCGCCACTGTAGTTAAAATATGGAGTGATGATGATTATTTCCTCATATAACCTCTGCATTGAAAAGGGCCAGGAATCCAACCAATCACTCAATTGTAAGAACTCTGCAAACGCTACTCTGTATTCTCGGTCAGATAATAAAACCGATAATAAACTAAGATTAAATAATGATCAAATAATTTATTTGGTGTAAAATATTGAAAACATGTACCGATAAATATTGGTCATCGAGACTTTTATCAAGAAATTCAATTTTTAGCCATTATCTCAAAATTAATTGCTGCTGCTAATAAAGAAATATTTAATCAATGATGACACCAACGTTTGAAAGATGATATTGGGTGAGATAGCTTAATACTCTGATAGGACATTTCGGAGAACCGATCAGCAGAGAACCGATCAGCAGAGATAAAATACTTTTCCCCATGGTCTGTTTATTTTTTTATTGAAAATAAACTTATGTTCTTGAAGCGAATTAATAAGACGACATAGTGTGTAAGCACTTTCATTAAGACTAATAAAGAAATTTAATTTGAACCATTCACATCAAAAATAATCTGTTATAATTGTTAATTATTTATTCATTGCAAAGACACAGCATAGCTAGAGCCTGTTTTGTTAAAGATTACAACTCTCGACCTTTGTTTTGTGCAAGTAAATATAATGTGAGATATAAGTGAGATGACAATAATTATATTGTACAATTTATTGCGAATTTTATAAATATTTTCTTTATTTTCTACTTCAGTTCCTGTCTAACAACATTGTCCATTACAAGAGTGAAAGTACACAAGGTTTGTAAATTTTAACGTCCTTCCAGAACAGAGATCATGTGGTTAAAAGTGCTTTTAGGATTAAGTTTCCAAAATTGATAGTGGATCTCGGGTACACTAGCTTAAGCTTTTCATTTCATTATTTATTTGATCCACATAAATACAAACAACGTACAAATTCATAAATATATATAAGGATCAGGATAAACAAAAGGTAACTAAATTATGTAGCTCGAAAGCCTGTTCACCCAAAACATTTAATATAAAGAATGAATAAATATAAATTTATGCAAAAAAGTTAAAAATATATAAAAAATATACAAGAATATATACAATTATGGAAAGGGAGAAAAATACACAAGAATATATACAATTATGGAATGTGAGATAAAGTTAAAAGGTGATTCTTAACACTGTTACAAAACGACTGGAAGGAGCCAAAGAGGAGCAGCTCTGTTGTTTCCGGGGGCAACGTGCTCCACAGTCTAGGGAAGATGTTTATACAATTTGAATGTAATAAATTAGTCCTAGAATACAAGTGATTAAAAAGGAGCAGATCTTTATGGCGCGTATTAACCGTGATAGTACTGGAAACAACAGAGCAAGTAAATTTTCCATATAGGCACTTTGCGATATACAAAATTAGGATAAGGTGGTACCTATTGTTAAACGTGTACCAGTTTAATGTATCGAGACGCGCATTGTATACAGTGCATTTCTCCACGTTTCTGTTTTAAAATATAACGGGTTGCGCTCCTCTGTACGTTTCTGAATTAAAATATAACGGGTTGCGCTCCTCTGTACCAGTCGTTTCTCTTGGGTAAGATTCTGAGAGCCGCAAGCAGGTAGACCATACTCAATGATAGGAACAACAAGATATTTAAATGAAGGACATGAAGGGACAACAAGAGATTTAAATGAAGGACATTCTCATTTAATAAATATTTAGTTTTATTATAAAATAACATTTATACCAAGTGAAACGATGAGCATTATTACATTATCGGTGTATAAGATGGTTATTTAATACAGTGGTATACACCATAATGGTGATATAATTACTGTAACAGTACTGATATACTGAGTTTATTAATTTATTAAAATGTACCTGTTTCTATTAGAGGATGGAGAGCTTGGTCACGGCCGTCGCGGCCGTCGCGACCATTCTGCCCCTGTACCCCAGGAGAGCCACGTGGTCCTGGACTACCAGGGGGACACATGAGGCACTGTCCCAGGAAGTAAGATGTCTGAACCGGAGCCATAAACGGAGATGTACCTTCAGACAGAAAATAATTAATATTTTTTAAAATAGACCACATATTGGGTGACTTGAAAGGTATTACAGTTATTGGGTAACCGTCTAGACAAGGTCAACCACGATGTACTTTGTTTATAAAAACCTGCGCAAGTATCTTTTTACACACAATTAGTGAGATACAGAATGCAAATATCAGCATTGTCGCCTAATCAATATAGTTAGTGTATATACATACCTTTAATCCTCGTCCTCGAAATATAAAAATATCGATGACACCACAATTAGTGTCGGTATCTAATGAGATGCATAGTGTAAATGTCGACTCTGTGATCAATACATAATCGTTCTACTCTAGACACATAATACACATATTGACTCTGTAA
>JAODAI010111872.1:0-11376 GCA_027575025.1 Scotoplanes globosa | reverse complement strand
CCCACTTGATAAATGTTGTGAATAGAATTATTTCAGCTTCAATGCAAATGGGTGCCGCCATTGCGAATTGTGGAATCACTTCCACATTGTATGTTTCCATGCAGTCGAAAAGAAAGTGAGTGTGGTGGGCTATGACGCATACATCGCCCTATAGCCAAGTCACTATGCACCGAAGACATGTCAGCTATAAATCCATTCCATTTCCAAAATGGATTTTGTTTCCGTAAATCTGACCTGCAATTGGTCTATTCTACCTACTATACCCTTTATCGTGATGCATGTGAACACTGATAGCCTAATGTTGTTTTGCACTTTTTGACTTACACTATTATGACCATTAATCGCATGCATCATCATACGATTGTTGGTACTATCATACACAGTTGTCCGAATTTGTGGGGACATTGTCACAGTTTTTTTGAAATAGGAAATATACAAAACTGACATACATTTCTTACCTTTCTGGATTCCTTTGAATATGGATCATGTTTATATTATGCAGGACACATCGTTGTACCAATGTATCCACGAATACATACTAAAAAATGTTTGTGAGACCGGGATTCGATGAGTATATCATTGAACAAATACTCATATATGTTAGTATCACTTCATGAAATGTTCTTTATATTACAAGTAATTGTGTGCAGGTCGTTGTTTCACGTGTCTTTATTTCACCAATTTCAACGACATAACAATTTTGTAGCATTTTAAAGGGAAGGGATCGACTAAATTACGCTTCGAAATATTTGTATGATTTTTTAATTCTGTTTCAAGCTAAATGTTCCTTTAATTTATTTGTTTATTATATACAGTTATATTAATAGTTTTAAAAAATGTAACATGACATTGTACAAGATTAACCACCGGCTAACCGAGCTATCCTAGTATAAACGTTGTATTAATGATACTACTGACTACTGCTAATAATAATTGATCAAATTGCATTGTCAACAATTTATCAACAATTGGATGACACCGGTCAACTTGTACAGGACATACAATACGATTTTCAATGACAAATAGCGTCAGAATGTTGGATATTCTGATAAGTTAAATTGTAGAATACGATTTGTCAACGGTATATTCATGACGTCAGACACATGTTATAGCATACACGGTATATAATATTAGCGGCACGACTGTGCCCATCTATAGGTATATATATATATACCCATGTCAAGTTTAATTACAGGACATGCCCGTTACAAGTATCATGCAGCTGGTATACATTGGTCAGTTCACTGTAAGAAATAAACTGTTGAATTTACAGCCAAATGGCTGTTAGCTGCAATGCCAAAGAAAAATTGTAAATTTTGCAACCAATTTGTAAGTTTAACAACCAGCTGTAAATTGAAATACAGTTTAAAACTGTAGATACTACAATTTATGTTGAACTTTGCAATAAAATAGTAAACTTTACAATATTTGGTATAATTTACAATTCTAAACTGTATTATAAATTACAGTGGGTTGTAAAATTTACGAGTTTTCTTTTGACATTTCAGCTGACAGCCATTTGGCTATAATTTTAACTGTTATTTTTTACAGTGCTGGTACGAGTTAAGTTGTCAAAACACTTTCCCCCAAAAAAATATTAACCAGTTTGGAATTATTGCAACTCTTACAAACAGCCGATACACTGGGTTCCTGCGATGATGATATTATACCCACACAGTGCCTAGCTACTACCTACTTCTTTCCATTTAAAGTAACAATTCCCAATTGGTTTATTCCCAACTGGGGGTTAAGCTGAAGAAGACAGTTTAACACATACTGCTGAAACCAGTTAAAAGTAGTTAAATGTGATATGTATGAGTTCATAAGTTCAGTTACTTTACGGGATCAGCTGTTTTTGCTATTGGCACTGTATAGCTTGTATTGTTCAAAAATAAATACTGAATATATTAGGGAGTCATTAAAAATATTATTAGTATTGTTTGTTTCTTGTATCTCTCATTTCCGATAACACGATTATACTGTAATCCTGTCTAACATATTATTCTCATTATCTGTGCATTTTCGCAAGCGGAATATTTCCCTCACACTGAAAGCCTAAGTGGAGTCTAAGTCCAGCAAATTTGCGACTCTATGTCTATATATTGACTCCCCAAGTGAAGTCATTGACTCTTGTGAAGAGTCCTGCTTGCACAACTCTTCAATGGAGTCATACACGATGACTCTAGTAAGAGAGTCATTAATCATCGGTCAGCATAGTGCAATAATACAGAAGCCCACAGATTCGGATTGAAAATAATTAAAAAAGTATTTCATGTTATGAAGTATGGCCGGGCCGAGACAAAAACCTGATGGCAATGTGTGATCAATGTGCTATCGTCATATAAAATGCACCACTCCTAATAGTAATGACGTTGTATTTATACTGTTAAGTGTTTAGTAATAAAAGAAGTTTATCATGGCTATTCAGTATGTCGATTTGACTATTATACAATAAGAGTCACTGTATTTCGTTACTCGATAGGCTGTACTATCCTAGCCTATAACTTTAAATTTACAGAAGTTATTCTCGATCCCAGTAAATTACTCATTCCCTTTCTATTCAGTCGTAGGTCTGCTCAATGTCCATACTATTGTAATTCATATTTGATTGACCAATTCATACAGCATAATCCACTAGCACTTAATTATTTAAAACAAAGAAAGCCAGTTGTTGCTACATGTTCGATTGATAAACTGCATGCAAAATGGCGGCATGGTGGGAATAAACAGTGTGTAATTGTGGGAAATCGTTGGAGTCTATACTCCAGCAAAAGATTACACACACATACAGAGAGAGTCAACTGGCGTAGGGCTGACTCCTGTGAGGAGTCTTTGCCCGTATACTCCAATATGAGAGTTACTTGACTCCAGGAAGAGAGTAGACAAACAGAGGGAGCAAGTGAATTGACTTGACTCTCTTATAGAGTAGGACTGACTCATGCGAAGAGTTTTTACCCGTTTACTCCAATAGGAGAGTCACTTGACTCTAGTTTGACTGTGAGTGCAGAACTAAAAGTTCAAGCCATAAATTATCCTATAATTAAAACAGGTGATCCTCAACTGATGTCTACTTATAGGCTAATTCTAAATTACTTCCTACTATATCAATTCTTTAACGTATTGTATACAATCGTATTATAAATGTTATTACAAAGCATAATAATATGCTGACACCGAATCAATATGGCTTCTGTAAAAAATTCTCAACCTACATGGCTGCACTTAATCGGGTATACAGTTTCCAACGGTATACAGTATATGATAACAAACCCAGTTCAATTGGTGTATTTGTGTATTTGTCAAAAGCGTTCGGCACCATTGATCATTGTATACTTCTCTATAAGTGATCTTACTATGGCACTATATAGGAACAGAGCTTAATTGGTTTACTAATTGTCTAAGGAATCCCGTTACACTTCGTACACATTTTGACACCATATCACCTAAATTAACCTGAAATGTTCGTATTCCACAAGCTTCTGTACTTGGCATACTGTTGTTTTGAATATACATAAATTATATTTTTAATCACATCCAGTAAAGCTCAGTTTTATTGTTTTTGCTGACGATACAACTCTCGTTTTCCAAAAGAATAATTTAGATACTGTCATTCTACATACCATTAATGAATTTTACTAAAGTTCCAAATTGGTTAAATGCAAGCAAACTTATGCTAAACGTCTTAGGGGGAGGGGGGGGGGATTGGTTGCAATCTTAATATTTTTTACATTTTATGGAAGTGAGATTATTGTATTTAATATATATACATTATTGTATTGAAATATGTACATTTTTTTACTATATGGTTGAGAAAAACAAAAGAAACAAATCAATAAACACATATTGAATAGGAAAATAACCTACTTCCATTAATGATATAAGTGAAAATGACCACAAAATAGGAAAATGAAGCCTCCTAGTCATCCCAATCTCCCCCTGTATAATTATCATCTAACTTCTTCCTTTATACCCACCTGCTTAACACCCGCTATCCTTCCCATCCAATTATTTGCACACAGTTATATTGATGGAAAATAAATTATGAATAAATTGGGATGTCACATTATTTATTAAAATTTGTCCATTTCTGTTATCTCTCATTTCAGATTATACTGTGATCCCACTCGAATTTGTCATAATTGGTAAACGTCACTCTACGCACTATCGCCGAATCACATCATGGATACTACGATCAATGGAACAACCGACGGGATCGTATTCACCCCAGTATACGACAGTGCCGCTTTTCCATTCATCACAAACCCTGTTGTCCCTACAACGGAATGTGTGGGCTACGATTGGACAAACCCCAACCCCAAGTACTGGTTGCTGACTCTATGGACTATTTATTTTATTTTCGGATTTTTTGGAAATGGATTTCTTGTCCTGCTCTTCTGCGTGGAGCGGAAATTGCGCGACTCAAATAACGCGTTTATTACTAATCTAGCCTTGTCCGACTTCCTCTTCGTCCTGGTGTTTATACCCATGAAATTCTACGAAGAATTGTACTACATCAGACCGTTCGGCTCCAAGGTATGCGTGGTGTCGATCCTAATTAACTACTCTTCACAGGACGTGTCGACGATCTCTCTCACTGCACTATCGTATATGCGTTACTGCGCCGTCGTCAAACCACTGCGCTTGCGATCGCAGCACCGCAACGTGAAGATCTCTGTGATCGTATTGTCGTGGGTCATCGGACTAACCTGCGCCATCTTTCCGGCGTTGCACTGTACCGAAACTACTACTCTATGTGAAGGCATACTGCTGGGTCACCACGTGGACGCGTTCACAAATAGTCAGTTGCACTGGTGGTTCTACTGGGTTCGACTGGTACTGTTCTACCTGGTACCGCTACTGATAATAACGACGTTTTATGGACAAACGATGCACACCCTCTGCAAAGGACCGTCTGTCCTGCGAAGAAACAGCTCCATTTCAGCACGTCGAGCGGTACAATCTCGCAAGAAGCTAGGTGTGGTCATACTGGTCATTGTCGTCGTGTTCTTCATCTCGTGGTTGCCCAATTACGTTATGTGGCTAAACGGTTTGGATGACAACGAGTTCAACCAAACTTTCATTAACATACGAAATGTGACCCTCTTTCTACCCGCTGCTACCAATTCCATTTTCTTGTTTGTCATTAGTTCAACCCACCGCAGATACTTGCGTCAACACATTATCCCTTGCCTTGGGCCGAAATCATTCTGGAGTCGATCGTCATTTCGCTCCAGTTTGTCTTTTACCTTCAATCGCCGTACCTCCAGTAGTGACCGCTCGTCGCCTGCACCAGAGCAGGTAGAAGTCGATGCCCCGGTTGGGACTCGGAAGACTCTGGTGCATCAAGATAATGTGGAAACGGCCTTGGAGGAGTGGAAGAAGCCCGCACATCAAAGCAGGGAAACCCCAACATTCAAAACCGATAACAATTATTAAAATTATTGTAGTCGAACTGTCGTGATGTGGCCAGCTATAGCGTCGGGTGGCTATGACTATGATGGCCCCGGCGGCTATAGCGTCGGGTGGCTATGACTATGGTGGCCACGGCGGCTATGACATCGGGTGGCTATGACTATGGTGGCTCCAGCGGCTATGACATCGGGTGGCTATGACTATGGTGGCCCCGGCGGCTATGGCATCGGGTGGCTATGACTATGGTGGCCAGGGCGGCTATGACATCGGGTGGCTATGACTATGGTGGCCCCGGCGGCTATGGCATCGGGTGGCTATGACTATGGTGACCCCGGCGGCTGTAACGTCGGGTGGCTATGACTATGGTGGCCCCGGCGGCTATGGCGTCTAGTGGCTATGGACTATGGTGGCCCCGGCGGCTATGGCGTCTGGTTTTGGATTGTGAGGTCCTATTACAGTATTTTCCATTACCCGATCTGCCAATGGTGAGTGATAAAAGTGTAATTTTCCGACCACATAGTTTAAGCTGTATGTGATGTTACATATGACCCCAAGCAGCAGTAATTTACGAACTAGATACATACTTATGCTAAAATGTTATTATCTACAACATAATCTCATTTTAAACACCACAATCGTAATTACTGACAGATTTATTTTCGAATACATGTCACTTTAGTTGGAAAATGTTGTTCAAGATTTGCCGATAAATGAGACACAAAAACAAATACTATTTCGATTTTGCGAAAGATTGACACCAGATTTCGGAGAAGTTCTTCTAGACGATTTTTTAAAAAATGCGAAAAATAGTCCCCAATTAATACCAAACATACTGGAATCAAACTAAATTGCATGACTGATCTAACTGAGCATCGAAACATGCGAAAATTATGGAAATTTTGTTTTAGATTGGTGTCACAAAATATACATTATACTTATGAAAACCACATAATTAAGCTGGTCTGTCCGATGCGGCTGATTGAAGCTGGTAGAGTGATATGGTAAAGTTTTCAGTGGGGCTATCATTGTAGTGCCGGTGAGGTCCTATCTTGGTATGTGTCATGAGCAAGATACTTTATCTCGACTGTTACACGCTGCCCCATATTTAATGGACGCATTTGCAAAACATGTGCAAACATTCGGAAGGTGGCCAAGCAAGTCTCCAACGGGCTGTAGCCCGTATATACATGTACGAGTTATTGTATTGTAGTTATACGCTTATAATAATAATAATAATAATAATGTACGTCACTTATATAGCGCTTTGTGCAATGCCTCAAAGAGGTGGTCGGGGGCCAGTGGATGCAAGCGCGAAGCGCGCCTGACCCAGAAGTATAAGATCCGTATTCTGTATGGATGATCACCGGGACAAATCCCTGCTCTTTGCGAAAAGTGACCAGATTTAGCGAGGCAGGCGTTTCAAATCTTGCTCCTGAGACCGCCATTTTACGTCTCCATTAGACGGACGAGAATGCACATCAGTCTTTGGCCATTTTCCCGAAGGCTGAAGGAAAGCCAAGGATTAGTTCACCACAGCTAATTGCTGTAATTTACAAATTTTGAAAAAAGTTCTAGAAACAACCCTTGTGGGGGTCGATCCATGGACCTTCGTATTGCAAAGCAAGCACGCTACCACTGAGAGAACTCACCTCTCTAATCATAATGATCGCAGAGCATGTCGAAAGACGGAACTCAACATGTTTGATTGTTGTTTGAAGACATACAGGCATACTCATGGAAAACATGGTGAAATGTATATATTACTTGTTAATTGTATTTATATAAATTACGATCGATCACGTTCGGCATAACGTAACTTGGAAGTACATGAAGTAGACTTTTAACCGATTTACCCGAGCGTAGAGCTTATGCACGTGACGTGACGTCACTTCACCGGAGTTAGCAGTATATCCTTGCGGCTCTTTAATATGCAATGACCATTGCTGATTGGCTGTAACAGTGCATGTAATGTTGTTTCTTTACAATGGGCAATGCCATGGCCGTCCGACTAATTTGTATTCCCAGTATAGATAAAGCGCAGAATCACAATACTTTATATATATATATATATATAAGTCAGTCCACAATTTTACGAAAAACACTTCGAATAGAATAACAGGGTTGGGATCAGGAGTTAAAGACAATTGTGTCTTCCCATATCGATATCTGTTTTTCATAATCCGAATTAGAAAAATAGAAAATATAACAGAAAGTAATTTTCAACAATTTTGGACGTGACCGATTTTCATCGGTGTGATTGGTCAATGGACCGAATCTGCTACATCTATACTAGGAATAAAAATCACGCTGGTCGCATATACAGAAGCTGTATGTAATATCACTTTTAGTTATCTAGACAATTATAATAACATTGCTTTCCGTTGAGGGCGTGGCATGCCCGATGCATGGGTACCCTGGTCAGAACAGCGACTAAAAACTGAAGCTTGAGCCGGGTGAAAATTTAAGACATACCAGTTATTAGGTCTACCTATATTTTACAACTTATTTTTATTTGGATTCAATGTGTGATGTGAGTCAGCTTAGCGGTACAATGATTACTTTCTATAGCGTGCGCAGGGTAGGGGGTCCCACCTTTCGTAACCAGTCCGGGGAATCGAGTCTGAGTCGGGTGCGGGGGGGTCAAAGCGTCGAGTGAAAAATGGACCCCGTGGAGCGCCGTAAAAAAACATTGCCATATAAACATATGTGGAAATTAGTTATTGCGAGAGCAAAATCGGGTTTACTCTGCGCGTCGGGCCATTACAAGTTATACACAATAGTGGGTGTAAATGAGTGATTTCTCAGAAAACATCTTGTTATTTTCGATGCGAAGCATTCTAAGTTTTTTGCCATATAATAGTCGGGAGAAATGAGAGTCTATAGGTAAATATCTCTGGTTTATACGGCGCGAAACTCGAGTCGGGGAAATCCCAAAGTTTTCCCCCACCTCGCAATTCCTGAGAAAGCCATTCACTGCTTGCTTTGCAGTCCATATTTCCTGGGTTCGAATCCCTTCAGGTTCGATTCAGGTTCCTCGTAAAAATATTGTTAATCAAATTGTGGTTTATAAATGCCAACCTCTCCGTCACCCTTTGAGGAAATGGCCAAAGACTTGTGTACATTATCGTTAATCGGATGGGGATGATAAATGTCGGTCCCGATATATGAGGAGTAAATTACCAAGCATACTTCGTTATATCTGGTCACTTGATGGCCAAAGCCCGGTGACTATCATTAGATAATCCAACCTTTGAAAGTTCGAATTGGCGAGAGAGTAACTCGTAGCTCCATTTTCACCACATATTAATTATGTTGTTACCAATAACAATCTGGCTCGATTTCTGCGGTCAATTATCTACTGGGATAGCTTCTTCTCAAACCAAAAATGGTATATATTATGCTACAAATTATGTATTTCGTTTACCACAAGTGAAATCTCTGTCAGAAGTAGTATCGAATTCATATTATTTTCGTTTTAAAACGGTCCTGTGTCGAGTCAGGTATTATGGCGTAACTACAACAAAACGTGTAAAAACACGCGTTATTTTGTTGTACTGCCATTCAATGACAGTAACGTATGTTACTACCGGCATTAACAGCAAAAACTTAACACGTCAGCCCCATGGAGCTTGGTGAGAACACTAGAATCAAACGGTGTAGTCTTTTCAAGGGGCGGCAATTGTAATGTTCATGCATGCCTGATACCATGGCGCAGTCCTCTACTCACAAGGCCAGTCAGTGTTATACAAATACAAAATGTATGGCTATAGTGATACGGGACAGATAATAGTAAGAACTAAGTCTCGGTAGAAAAGTAACATTACAAATTCAGAACCTTGGGGATATATCCCGATGCTGACACATTTAAAAAAGTCCATGTCGATGGGTTTTTGACCACACACTAATAAGCAGTGACTTCACCTTGGTTGCTCACTCTCTTATAAATTGGGTAGGCCTACTGGACTATCCTAATACATATATTAAAAAAATAATTAGCTCAAATATATGTTAATCTTAGCTGTTTAATCGTAATAATTGGCTGATTTAGTATTGAATTGGTGTGAGTTTTGTTGCAAAATGTCCACGAATTCTAAAAAAACAAGGTTCACAAATAAATATTATTTTTATTTAATAATGATTTGGCTATTATGTTAGTGAAACTTGCACCCGTGGAATATATCGGACTTTAATGATGCACTACATGTGGGCTAGCACAGTAGGCTACTAATAGGATGTGACGTTTTGTCAGCTGTTATTATCGGTGACGTATACCTTTGTTCAGTCCAGGCGCCAATTTGAAATCATCGTACTATGTTAGGCGGTGAATATGTAGTATGGGTCACATGACTCACATCACGTGAGAAGACATGTTCTTCAATAATACAGGGGGAATGGGTTTACTCAATTGAACAGAGAGTAGATTGCATCTCTAAAACTCACAAATAGTTGAGAGTTTTACTGATTATTACCGATATTTGGGGAAAATTAATGCAAAACACACCAAACTAGAACTAAATTGCCTGAATAATAGAACTAACAACATCAACATACCCGAAAAGTGAGTATATTTTATTTTAATATGGTGTCCCAAAATGTCCACTACGTCTTCCAAACCGCAGAAGTGAGTGGAGGAAGTTCCTGGTGATTTGAGAGGTTGCTGGAGGGATATGGCACTCAGTCCAGGGGGTAAAATGTATAATGAACAACACAGATCCTGGCCAAGAGACAAAATCAATCATACAAACTGACTGTCAATGTTAATGCAATAAGAAATAGTAGTAAAAGTATTATACTTGAACTTAAAGCCCACACAAAACTAATAAGTATAAATAAGAATACATTAGCTTAAAGTTAAACACAAAAAGTATAGCCTAATACCAAAAATAGCCTAGTAGGTTTATTACTAAAAATACAAGGCTAGCCTAGCACAGTTGCTAGGCAACGGCAAAACAAATAGCCTAGAGCTAAGCTAAAAAATAAAGATTGGACTAGGCTAGGCTACTATTCCTTACGTTAGGTCTAACGTTAGACTAAGTCAGCAAATACGAGTTCACAAAGTAACTCGTAAAAGCACTAAGAAATCTCCCCCAAAAGAAAAAAAGGAAAAAAGTAATTAACAAAAATAACCCTGACAAAGTAACTAAATGAATAATAATTTTCGCCTTCTTGTCTCTTCAAAGATATCGCCAAAGGATTGGAAATAATTATTTCGCCGGTCTGTGTCTATTGAACCTGAGAGAGAACTTGTAAAATAATCTGAAAAATAAAGTAGTCTCTCGAAGCCGCCAAAAATTCACATGCAATACCTAACTTATCAAACTTAACCCACATATCACAAGAGCTACAACAAACTAACCTTTATGGCATATCAGTGAGAATAGGCATAGGCCTACCAAACGTGAAATTTGCTTATTAACTATTAATTAGCTCATAATTACTACAGTTTACATACTTAGATTTGTGTCTACAATCGTGTGTATAATATAATGTTACATAGACACACCGAGTTTCAAGTGGTTGGGGTGTACAGTAGCTGGGATCTTTGAGGATTAGCATCCCACCTCCCCGCCTGACTAGCAGAGCTCAAATTTGCCCGTCTAAGACATAGGGTTAATTTTTCTAAATGTGCAACTTTCTCTTTGAACATGCTATCATATGTAGAAGCTGTAATTTGTAAGGAAATTGACTTAAGGGATAGTCCAACCTCAATGGGTGTTCATCACAATATAATGATTATAATACTATTTTAACATTATAATCATAAATGTCATTATGCCAATTTGCTAAACAAGACAACTAATAAAGGTTACTGGAGCACCATAAGTACCATTATCAAATGTAGTAATGCTTCCACTACTTTTCTACTAAGATTACTAAGGATAACGCTTTTATCACGTCCCGCCTTGACATGGGCAATTATCTTTTGTATGGCCTACCAAGTAACCAAATTTCTCGTCTATCTCG
>JAODAI010111761.1:0-11378 GCA_027575025.1 Scotoplanes globosa | reverse complement strand
CGAGGATCACTGGATTGTTGACCATGCTCCAATCCCATACGCTGAACATCAAGCGAGAAGGCAACATTTACCATTTTTAAAGTCTTTGGTATGACCCGACCTCCAGGGGTCTCGAACCCTCGCGGGCACGAAACTACTCATTCTTTTCAGACAACAATTCTTTAGAAATACATCCAAAGTTCGGCATTATCTCACTTTTAAATTTTCTTTCCAGGCGTGAATCCTTTTCAAATACATACAATATTATACCATTATTGTTCGTCATTGTCTCATGTTAATAATTTCTTTTCAGGCGTAAATTAAGTTATTCCCTAATTCATACCGATTAGCACCAGCAAATCGCACAGTGTCGCCTGTATGTATTAACGTAAACCCTTTAGTCAGCAAGTGGTCATATATGCTTCACTAGAAACATAGAACTGTGGAATCGCTACCTTCCAACTGAGCGTCGTCGTAAAATAGGTCGTAAAAGTCGTTAAATATGGCAGTAACCGACCACTGAGTTTTAAGAGCACTCTAAATTGACCTCAAAATATGATGTCGATTTACTACTAGGCAAACTGAATACACACATTACAATTGTGTTAGCTCAAATATCTGTAAATTTTAGTGGTATAATCGTAACAATTGGCAGATTTAGTATTGAATACCAGTATTTTTTATTGGAAGATGTTCACGAATTACTAAGAATCGAGATACAAATTACGCTTATTTTTATTTAAAAATAAGTTGAAGGTTTTTGTTAGTCAAACTACCTCCCCTTAAAATAACAGTACATTTGTGGAAAATGGTTGGAAATTTATTAAAAACACACTATTATATAGAACCAAATTGCCTGAATAATCTAACTATAACATAAACAAATCAGAAAAGTGTGTAGGTTTTGATTGGTGTCTCCAAATAAATGTCCACTATATGCAGTCAAAACCACAAAAGAAAATAGGGAATTCCCTGGAGCGATATGCTAAAGTTGCCAAAGCTTCAAATTTCTAATGAATCTCTCCCTTAAGTGTTATTAATGGTGGGAATATGCCTATTTAGATGATTAGCTTTGTTGATAAAGCAGTAAACTTGTGCTTGCAATGTCATGAGTTCGAATACAAAGGCAGAGCAAAGGCTTTGGTGGCTCATATAAACTGCATCGAAAGCAATGTTCTTCTCCTTTACCTCATACCTATATAATAGTGTGTGTTTTTATAGGTGTTGGACATGTACTCGCAAGGCCATGCATTTGAAGACACAGTGATGATTATATTACAGTGACTCTAACTGGTGTATCTAATGCTTCGGGTGGTTTAGGAAACATCAACGTTGAAAACCGTTAGGAAACATAATCTACTAATGGTACGTAGTCTTAATAAATCACCTGGGCTACAAAGTATCAATTTCGATATTCCTATATGACTTTGTATCCTCAACAGTCAATCTGTCTTCTTTGTCATATATTTTAATTTCTGTATTAATATCATACTGTAGTTAAAGTTTAAATGCAACTGGAAATTAGTGTAAGTATATATCAACCCAAATTTAAGTTTGAGTTACTTCAGTGTTAACACAGGGCTGGATCACTGCATGTCAGTATATACTGTCGCAGGGTTGGTCAAATTTGGCACAGGGGTGGGCCAGCTTGTGCTAATTGTGATCCACATTTGCGTCCAAATATATCGGTCAATACTGACGTAGGGGTTGGTCATTATACATGGGAATCTATTTACATTTAAATACAAGATCATGGGTTGAGCATACTGTTATAATTTATATACAAGATATATACGGCTATATACATTTATATACAAGAATATACGGTTATAATGTTATACAAGATTCTAGGTTGAACTTACGATTGGTTCCAAGTCCGATGGTTCCAAAGCGAGCAATATACAGTTGTCTAAAGATGGCCTAAAGATGAGATGATTTTTGTATCAAACTATTGTCCTAGATACATTTCAGATCGAAATTTGGCTCTGTACTTGGGAAAAGAGATGATATTTACATTGGGTTATGTTGGTACCTCGAAACGGTGACCTAGAAAGGCCATGATGTACTTCATGGGCTCCATATATGAATATTTGCTCCTTTCTCTGGACTCAGTTGTACAGGGATACTGGACAGTTGTGCTGTTCTGTAACTTACTGATGTTATTGTAGTTATTTCTAACCGAATTATCTAGTTAAATACTGACGGTAGCAACATGTATATTGTTTAACTGAAGAACGCAGCAACTTGAACCCCGATAGGTTCGACTTTGGAACGGGCGGCGACGAAGTAGAAGCCGCGCCTGTGGTATCACTGGTTCAAGTTGAATACGTACTATTGGCAGGTTAGCTGTTGTTATGAACATGTGTAGAGAGGTAACGGATGTTGACGCTTTGTGTAACAGTCATTGGAGGAAAGGGAAGAGGTCTGACGGCTTCCATGGCGCAGCAGGCGGTGGCAAGGCTTGAGTTAGAACACACTGCTCCAGTGTCTTCTGCCTGGTATTCCACATGATAAAATAATTAAATATGTGGGGATAGTAGTTCATGAGTGTGCATACCGCACACGTATAGCTAACTAAATTGCATATAGTGTTTGTCATTTATTATACTGCGTGCAACACTGTCACAATGCAAACACATGTATGCGTTTAGGCCACCGCCATTTTGGAGCCACATCAAATAATTATCGGCTTGGAAGGCTTATTTAGTTTTTCGACGCTAATTAGCGATCAACCGAAGTATGAGAAGCAAATGCTTTTAAATTACAACTTCACGGTAAGTGGCATCGGCGTAGCGATTGGGTGACATTAGGCTTTTCAGAATTTTTGAAAAATAAAAAAGGAGAGTAAAGAGGGGAAAAGGAAATAAAGGGGCATAGGGGAATTTGGAAACACAAACTTGGCGGAAAATTGAATAAAACGTTGCACCAGCACCATCAAGTTGTTTTCTAAAAATACAAACCAAGTTTATGTATGTTAGTACAGCATCGTTTTGTAATCTTAGTCTCGCGCTCCTCCGCACAAATCAAGAAAAATAGTTGCTTGATTGTTTGTCTAATACGAAACTATAAATACTTAGTATTAATTTACGGTTTAGTCTTGCTCCCCGTTCATGAAATAGTGATACAGTTTAAAATGATGCGTATCCTATCCCTTTGACTGCCAAGTTAATTCCAGCACTGGCACCGTGACAAACACCAAACGCCAGCGGACTGATCATCTCTGTGCCGTGTGCGGCAGTGCGTGGCCGACTTGCTTGGCTACGCACAGGGACAAAGGCGTTCGCATCCATAGCATATTTGGTGATTGGTGTGCTAAAAATCGGGCGCCTGGGCAGCTTCGAGCCGCGCGTCAGAGCGACCAGACGTGTTTCGTTTTCACTCCCGTCAGCGCGTGTTAACACGCTTCTGTCAGTCGAGCGGTTAAGAGGGTTGAGATGCAATGTAATGCAATGTCGTATTTCGAAGTTAGTTGCATTTATAATGATTTACTAACTAATATGGAAAAATGAAGTGATTTTTCAAGCCATCGGGGAATTTTCTAAGATATAGGCCTATACCTATTAAACAAATTGTGGTAGGTTCGGCCCCACAGTGATTTTTTTAAAGCAGTCTTGGAATTTTGATATGGTACGCTATTTGAGAACCGTATTTTTGTCGAGGAGGTCCGGAGCAGTTGGGATTTTTTTATATAAAGTGTCGTTTTTTTAAATTGTCCTAAACTGCCCGATAATTATTTTTAAACTATCGTTGGTTTTTTAAACTGTCGGATAATTATTTGATTATGTCTGGGATTTTGAGCATTTGGTCAACTCTCGGGCTATTCTTTATAAAGTCGAGGAGATTGTACTGCAAGGTCTAAACATATTTTCAACAACAGGCTGCATGTGTTTTAATAGAAACCTATAATATTCCTGGAGTGGGAGGGGTTAGACACGCCAGACAGACATTCCGGTAACGGTGTATTAAACGCGGCCATTCAAATATCTGATAAAGGCATTAATAGAGTTCGATGGTTGCTAGAAATATTGTTATGACCGATTGCTATGACGGAATTAATTGCAATTATGGGTCGTTGGACATGTCGTATAAATGGTTGATATGCTACGTATACCATTGCAGTCTTTCCAAGGATGGAATTGTTCACGGTCCATTAATTAGTATAAACGATGGGGTATACACACATATTACCTGCATGCCTTACGTGAATATCTACCATGTGTATTGCCCTGCTAAATATTGCATCTTACCGTATTATGTTCTTCAATATTTATAGCAAATCGTAATCTCAATCCAGTGAATTGCTTAGTGCTTGCAGTGAATTAGTTCAGTTCAGTTTATTGATTTCTATACCAACATCACCACAAAAACATAGTACATATGCCTATATTATTCTTAACATTTTAAAGAAAATTATATATACATTCAGTCCTAATGTGTGTGTGTGTGTATATATACGTAACATTCAATGACATGGCGTAGGCTGCATGGGTCTACATCTTATTAATGCTGAATGATTAACATTGTGTAAAATCGTGCACTCTCTCTCTCTACCTCCTGAATCCCTAACATGGGGTGAGGAAGAATACACTAACTAACTGCGGCGTTATTGGCCAACGCTCTCTACCTCCCTCTATCCATGGCCATAACCCTCCAATCGCCATCTCCCCCAGCCCTCCTAAAATCCCTCTCAACACAGTCCTTCCATCTCAAACAAGGCCTCCCCCTACCCCTTCTACCAACTTCCTCAACATATAGGAATAATAAATATTTAGGCCAATAACTGCAGCATCTGGCCAGGTTACACATTGAGGAACCACAGTTTTATTCTCTAGCCAGTTAGTGGGCATCTTAGCAAAGTGACAAAGACTGATACATGCATACTTTGGACTGTGATTTGTAGCGTTTAGAAAAGAAATACACGTGTCTCGACCATAGATATATATAGATAAATGAGAAGACCAAAGAATCAGAACAAGAAGGCGGACTCGTAGCAAATATTGTAGTATCTGTTCAATGAGGGCGCTGTTCAATGAGGGCGCTGTTCCAATTGGCGCAAAACAACAACCATGAGAATATTGCTACCATGCATATTAAAAGCACACATGAACGTTTCATTTCATACTTTTGGGGAAGTGACTTGTGGTATAATTACCAAGTACCAACTGAAAAGGACTTACGGTTCTCGACATTCCGTGTTTACGATATACTTTTCACGATTTTCCCAAAAAGGCCAGCCCACTAACTAATATGCGTACAATCTCCAGCATCCAAGTACCAATTGAAACAGACTTACTGACGAGCAACGTTTCAAGATTTTCGTGATAAGCCCCGCCCACTAATTAAAATGTGTGTGAGCTTCGCCGTAAATAAGTAGAAGTTACACTATCTTGCATGAGACAGCCTTCTCTTTGGTCTACTACTTTGGTCAGGACAAACAGGTAGGAACACATGGGTTGTGACTTTCAGATAAATTGAAAAACTGGTCCAGAGCCCATGTGTCCCGAGCCCATGCCCATATATCAGGTTTCCTAAAAATAACATAGAAATTACACCAATTTTTACATCAAACATACGCCCCCCCGAGTCCAGTCCACATGTAGTTGAGCTTCCAAGGTTTTAAAAGTAAAAACATATGTGATTTATGGGAACCGTTCCCAACTCTTTGCGTCGTGTTTCAATAATTTCCGGTAGTCCCCACGGTATCGGGGTCTTTGTCAAGACCTTAATGAGAACTGCATTAATGTTACTTAGATCCCACCGACCTCAACAAGCATCCACCACAGGCGAGGAAGGCAACAGTAAAAGAAAGAAACAAACAAACACAGACAGATAGGGGTGAGAGAGGAAGGGTTGCCTCAGGGTCCCGTTTCCTCTCTCATCCCCTTAGTAGTGAAGGGGCGAGGGATTTGTTGTACCCATGCACTTTCCGACGTCCTACGATTCGTCAGTACTGTTGGTGCAGTTCAATAGGTTACCAGACTGTGACCCCTGATGACCTCCTTCTGACCCCTGATGACCTCCTTCACCACAACTACTGTATTGTACAGGTAATTCATAGAATTAATAAGGGACAGATATCTTAACAGAAATGAATACATAGCGAAGCTATGTGTTGACTAACTAGTCCAGTTCCATCCAACGGAATGATCTCTGATATTTTCATAGGTCTACGGATCAAGAGAGGATATAATGTAACTGGGTAGAGAGTAACATTATATTGTAAGTTGAACACAGCACCGACATCATTCACATCAACATATATAACACTGCAAAGTAGAACTAAATCTCTATCAATTGAGGAGCTGCTATTATCTTCAACTGCACAATTGAATCTATCTCAGAAACGGTAATTAATAACAAACACTAAACAGTGCCCATTACGAGTCGTTTGAGGCACTTTACAATAAACCCACCCAAACAGAACAGAGACAGAATTAATCATACATGACACAAAACCAAAGTATATCATCATGAATAATTGAGCCTAAATAGGTTTCAAAGATATTCATTAATGTTGCTAAATTTATTAAATAGCGTTCGTTGTCCATTTTCGGCGGTTTCAGATTTCTGGATTGAGTCGCCAAGCTTCATTTTTCGTCTCAGTATCATCTTGAAACACAAAACGGCGTGCCTCAATTGCGTGGTACAACATCACATCAGCCTGAAGTATGACAAACTGAAAATGACAAAGTATGTCCACTGGAAGTGATAGTTCAAGCCAACAAGCTAAACACATTACTGACTCGCAGCAAGGAAAAGGTGAAATTATCAGGCACACCAATAAGACACAATAAACCTTAGTATTTAACATAAAAAAGAGGTGGGCTTTAATTAATCCTATGCTCAAATGGCAAACAAAAACTTCTTTTGCTTTATGTAGTTTGAACGTCGACTCACCAATAGTACTGAATCTAATTTTGACTCTATCCCCCAAGATAAAATCAACCTGATATTCATTATAATTATACAATATTGTTGAGTTCAACAACATTCACATCACAAAACTTTAAATAAACTTTTAACTGTTTTGTTCAAAGTAGTCGATACAACATTATTGCTGATTCGACGACTACACAATTTGGACAGGGTACTCAATTTATTCATTTTTGTTGCGGCAGTTACTAGCATACAATACACAAAGTAGTATATGAGTTGATATATAACAGACACCGAAAGTTTGCTGAATCCACTGAACTTTTTATCTAAAAAATAGGATAAATGGACTCGTATCTGATATTCAAAGTGGTGCCACTCAGTTGTCAAATAAATCAATAATATTGATTGTACTTAATGTCTCAGGTAACCAATAACAACTTGATTATGCAACTCACAGCTCTGCTTATTGCCCATTTCCTTGTCATATTGACCATATTTAAAGTGAATGGACTTCTCAAACACCACAATACACACACAATTGCTTAAAATTAGATTTCCTGGCCCTATTCCAACAACAAGTTGGAAGAGCCACCTAAAGGGGCCTTTGATAAACCAGTTAAGATTGATTTATTGGGTTTCCTGACCCTATTCAACATCAAGTTGGAAAAGCCACCTAAAGGGACCTTTGATAAACCATTTAAGATTGATTTATTGGGCTCCTGGACCTCTTAATAATAAGTTGGAAGAAACACCTAAAGGGGCCTTTGATAAACCAGTTAGGATTGATTTATTGGGCTCCTGGACCTCTTAACAACAAGTTGGAAGAGCAACCTAAAGGGGCCTTTGATACACCATTTAGGATTGATTTATTGGGCTCCTGGACCTCTTAACAACAAGTTGGAAGAGCCACCACCTAAAGGGGCCTTTGATAAACCAGTTAAGATTGATTTATTGGGCTCCTGGACCTCTTCAACAACAAGGTTATATATATATATGAACCGCCCAAAGCCTGTCATGGCCTATACCAGGTACGTTAACTGATTGGTAATACTTCCTGGCCCATTGTTACGGCGAGGTTATAGGGGACACCAAACACTTTTAGATTGATTGGTAAACCAGTTAGATTGATTGATTAATTATGTTTCCTGGCCTATGTTAATGCAGAGGCTACATGAGCCACCCAAAACCTTTAACATACCTTTTAGAGACATTGAAATATTGTCATCCTCACTCCTGTATTCAAACTCCCGACCTTATGATCACAAGTCCAACGCTCTACTGACTGGGCTAACCGGTCAGACACTGGAAGACCTATTGCTAAAACTAAACCCATCAGATATGCACTAAATAGAACAAGTTCTATCCAATGGTTGTTTCCTATCAGTCAGGTGATCAGACCTGTATAACACAGCAATGTCAGTTACCCTTTTGTTACATATATGTGAGCCATGACCCCTAATGTAGGCTGTTGCTTTAAAAAATGAAAATGCGTTTTAAGGCATGTCGTTGATAAGGGCACCTTTAGCTTTCGTTTGCTACATAATTTATCTAAATCGGATAAAAAATGATAAAATGGTGGGTATTTTAACACCTGCTTTTTGGTGCATTTTTGAGAAGAGAAAGTCAATAAAAATTATGCCATAATTTGCAATATGTGGACTTTGTATACAAAATTAATTTAATAAAATATGCTCTAAAATATCACTTTCTGTGTTAAATTTTCAACCAAATATGTTTTTATTGAAATGCAATAATATCACAATAACAAGCATGGGAAAAACTGAATAATTAATATTATTCCACTTATTTGTCAATTTTAATGACTTTCATATTTTCTGACAAACGCCTACTTCTGGGGTGATGGGTCACATATATATATATAATTATATATATATTCGGTATGTGAATATATATATATCCTTACACTGAGAGCGTGTGGTTAATTTATATATGAAGAAATTAACTTTGAATTGAAGAAGAGGATTCAAAGTGAACTCCTTCATTCATTTCAGGAAATGTATCTCCCCAATGATTGTTTACTAGATATATCTACATACACATGCCACAGATTCCAGGTTATACACCCCTTAGTTAGATATATAGATACAGCTTAGTGTAAAATAGCCCCTCCTCATGATAAGATACATCAATATATCGGTGATTCAGCCACGCAATACCCCATAGGGCTAATGGAAGCCTTCAACTGCATCGGTTCAACAGCAACCATGGGCGTAGATGTCGTCACCAGTCTGGAGTCTAACCGGCGACCCTGCAATCATTAGTCCAATGCTCATTCCATGAAGTTAATCTACGTCACCCCACAACACACTGCTTAGTAGGAAGCCATCCTTCCTTCACATGGAGTACACAGACATAGACTCTAGATAGGGGAAGCCAATAGTTTGATGGAAGATTCAAAAGGCAGGTTGTCGACTATAATGGCTTCGCAGGAGCGACTAGAAGATCTCAATAACGGCATCACGACTCTTACCAACACCAACCCAGCGTACTGCGGAGAGAGAAAGGGAGACAAAAACAACGTAAAAATTATTGTAATATTGTCATTTCAACACCTAAATTTCGAAAAAGTTCCTAGTTACCCTCATCTATTTTAATATCCACCACATTGCTCTTTATGTATACAACGAATAAACAAATATTAGTGCCAAAGCCCATGTCGTGAAAATTCAACGATATTCTGAAGAATGAAATATGGTGTGCATTGTGGCTTTTTGTCTTAAACTGGCAGACCTGCCAATCTGTAAAACTAACAGCATTATAAGGACTGGATATTGCTGGATATACGCTTTAAACTACAGTAGAAGACTAGGATGACGGCCATTGACGCCATTCCATCCCCCCCCCCAAATTATTTATTTTAAAACCCACCAAATTGTTCTTGATGAATGTACACAGCCAAATCTTAGACTCAAAATAGATGGTGTTCTAAAATTAAGCATATATCTTAGTAGATTACAACCTTAGGTTGTAGTAGTACGAGTTAGTTACTTTACCTAAAACTGTAAGTCGATAAAGTATTAGACAGGTGGGTCTCACAACCTTAGATTATAGTAGTATGAGTTGGGAGGGTAACACGATGTTAGGTTGTAGTTGATACCGCAGTATTTATTTCAGATTGATTGATCATCAGGTATTATGGCTCTTTTGAACAAGGTTATGTGAGCCACTCAAAGCCTTTGATATACCAGATAGAACCAATGGAATGTGTCATGCATGCACCATGGCAGATCAGGTATTATGTCGACATCCTCAATTTGGGATATGAGTTTTTCTCCAAAATTTGATAACTTGTGCAATGAAATATGGTCAATTTCTTAAAAAATAGTAATTTTCTTGATTTTAGTATCAAAATTAAACAAGTTATCAACTCGTTAAGACCAATCTGCCATGGCGCTTCACAGATATCATGTTGTAGCCTACATGTAACCTAGCTTCTTCTACTATGAGTGCCAATCAGCTTAACAATATCAAAATTCCTTCCAGGTCGCAGTGCTACACGAGAGGTAGGCCAGTGATAAACACGTCTTCAATATCTCTTTAATACATAAACTTACCCGGTACACCAATCAATTCTTCCACTCGACGAACATATTTCTGGGCGTTTACAGGTAAATCATGGAATTTCCGTACTCCAGATATGTCCGACTTCCAGCCTGGTAAAGTTTCATATTCGACCTCCACTTGACTCAAAACAGCTTGACTTGCTATACAGAAATAGATATATGATAGAAAGTCAGAATTAAGCTGTACACCACATCTCATCGTCAACAAATAATTGGATTGATTGATTGATTGATTGGGTTTCCTGTCCCTTTAAACGAAAAGGTTATAGCCTTTGATATCACATCTTCTGACCATAAGTCCAACGATCTACCAATAAGCTATTTAGTAGTTATTGCATGGAGTACAAATACTTCAAAGGTCACACAGCAAAACCATGAGAGGTTGGTTCTGCACATGATGTCATTTCATTGAATTTTACATTATTTATAAATATTAAAATACCCATAGCTACAGGTATATCATTGCTGATTGGATGGTTACACAGAGGACAACAACGTCGATTGGTTGTGTGCACCATAATAAACCTGTATAAACAATCCCCCACCTGTCTGACACGTTCACAAAGGCACTGAACATGTCATTCTATTCAGGGTGAACCAGTCATTGTTGTCATTCTATTCAGGGTGAACCAGTTGTTGTTGTCATTCTATTCAGGGTAAATCAGCCTTTGTTGTCATTCTATTCAGGGTGAATCAGCCTTTGTTGTAATTTTATTCAGGGTGAATCAGCCTTTGTTGTAATTTTATTCAGGGTAAATCAACCTTTGTTGTCATTTTATTCAGGGTGAACCAGCCTTTGTTGTCATTCTCAGCCAAGACGCAACCGAACAACTTGTACATGCCTTTGTCACGTCCCGCCTTCACATGGGCAATTCTCTTTTGTATGGCCTACCAAGTAACCAAATTTCTCGTCTATCTCGTCTTCAACACATTGCTGCA
>JAODAI010111650.1:0-11378 GCA_027575025.1 Scotoplanes globosa | reverse complement strand
TAACATTACAAGACTATCTTGATATATCAAACTTATCAAATTCTAGCAAGTTGTGTATCAGTTGTCATTATAATGTATATATATATACAACGATTGCTGAAAGAGGTCAATATTTTACTTGCTAAGCTAAACAAAGATGTATACGTCGTCTTCGTTCTTCATTGTTCGTATGTCTATAATACCGAGTCACAAATCGTATATCCACGACTGAAACAAAATTATGTGATGGGTTTGGGCAATTAATGTAGAAAGCATTTATACTTGTGTGGTGTAAGATATGGGAGCAGGAGTATTAACGTACCTATACTCTCTTTGAAAACGTTTGGTATCAAGTAAGGATTTGTACTGAATTATAATTCAATAATCTCTGAGCCAGTCACAACTTTAAAAAGATACAACACCAATAGTTGGATGATGTAATTAATACCCAGATAGGAAAAATTATCAATGACAACCAAAATTTGTAATACAAATTATCATTTCATAATTAAAATCCCCAAGTAAACGTTACAGTTTGATAATCAATCGTCAAGATCACATGCACTACGTGACTCGTTGGTCGGGAAATCAACCACGTATTTACATGTACGTGTAGGGACACTTTACTTCAGGGAAGCATGTTCAGAACAGCTACATACAATGATATATAACAATATCGTAACTCTGTTGATGTTTAGTTATGTATTAGCTCAGTAATACATTTATGTAATTTAGTTACATAACTGTTACCTAGTAACTGTTTTGTAAATACGACCTAATATACGTGTTATGTGTTACGGCATGTGTTATTTACATAACAGTTTGGTAAAAAAAAAACAGTTTGATTATATTTAGTGTAAATTTGTTACTGAGCTGATGTGTAGCTGAATTTCCCGATGTTGCATACTCGTTACCAATGGTGTTGCATTGTGTTGCGTAACAAGTATGTATATTTAGCTGCCTGTGAGTAGGGTAGGGTCCAATCATTGGTGTGGCCCACTGCGATGTTTCAAACATGTGTTTTAAGGTAACGGACTTTCATATATATTTAATATGTAGGACATTATACCTATTATACATTTTTTATCTTTGTTTTCTACTCCAGTAATATAACTTCCACTTTTCGATTTACAACATTTCGATATACAGTATAAATTAGTCTACATAATAATGTAAGCGGGATAGTGATACCCATCTCGTGAATAATAAATTCGACATTTAAATTGAACATTTTCAGATAATAACTACGGATTTTGGTGTTACCATCCGTTCAGACAACGACTACAGTACAGATATTACCGTACCAGTACAGTTTCAGAATAACATATGTGGACTATGTGGGAAGTTTGACGGAGACCGGTCTAACGAGTGTCACTTCAAGAATGGATCCAGTGTACGTTCAAATCTTCATATTTTATGTATTTTATTTAGCTAGTTATATCGCAGTGTTTTCTAAAAATGTCAATGAATAATAGAAGGGTAATTTATGGTAGCCCTTTGTTTCAATTAATTCCATACAATTGGTAAGATTATTTTGCTAGTAGTAGACTAAATAAATTATTATGACCATTTTCAAGCTAAATTTTAATTCAATCTAAACATGTTTTCATTCAACCAGTGATGTGGTCGAACAAATAATGTTAGTGATTCTATATAAGTTATGAATCTCAGCAACTGGGTGATCCAGGGTTCGAATACCGTGTGGTGTGGGTTTTTATTCGAGAGCAATCACGGTTTGCCAAATGTAATGACTTTATCAAATTCAAATTTGACTTCAAATGTATTAGTTGGATGAGCACCCGACGTGAAGTTGTAATTTTAAAGCATTATCTTCTCCAACTTCGGTGATCGCTTAGCGTTGGAAAATTAAATCAGCCTTACCGATTACTATTATTATTAGTGTTACTTAATTAATATTGAATATCTGAAGAAGAGTGGATAAATGAGTGCTATAATTAATATAATTTCCATAAACTGACAGAGAGCAATATATGTCATCCGTTGTCAATAATGACACATTACTTTAACACTTCAAATAGGGCGTGTAATTGTACACTATCGGTGACGACGGTATATACAATACATGATTATATATATCTACCACTAGTATTAAATCCAACAGCATATTGAGTGTTACATAGTTATTCCATAATTCAGGTTATTGGTGAATCATGATACTGATATTGTCATCTGTCAGTCAGATATTGCCATCTGGGCACCTTTAGTCACTGGGTGAATAGGTAGCGTATATCGTGGTAAACTTATTCCGACTGAATACATGGTGTACAATGATATACAAAGGCTTACTCTGACTGGACACATTGTGAATAATGATATACAAAGTCTTATTCTGACTGGATTCATGATATACAATGATATACAAAGGCTTACTCCGACTGGATACATAGTGTACAATGATATACAAAGACTTATTCTGACTGGGCACATAGTGGACAATGATATACAAAGGCTTATTCCGGCTGGATTAATGGTTGTCAATGATATACAAAGACTTATTCTGACTGGGCACATGGTGGACAATGATATACAAAGGCTTATTCCGACAGGACATATGGTGGACAATGATATACAAAGGCTTATTCCGAATGGACACATAGTGGACAGTGATATACAAAGGCTTATTCTGACTGGATACATGGCGGGCAATGATATACAAAGGCTTATTCCGACTGAACATATGGTGTATAATGATATACAAAGGCTTATTCCGACTGGACACAGGGTCGACATTGATATACAAATGCTTATTATGACTGAACACATGGTGGACAATGATATACAAAGGCTTATTCCGACGGGACATATTGTGGACAATGATATCTCTCTCTCTATACCTCCTGAATCCCTAACAAGGGGTGAGGAAGAATACACTAACTAACTGCTGCGTCATTGGCCAACGCTCTCAACATCCCTCTATCCATGGCCTTAACCCTCCAATCGCCAACTCTCCCAGCCCTCCTAAAATCCCTCTCAACACAGTCCTTCCACCTCAAACGAGGCCTCCCCCTACCTCTTCTACCAACTTCCTCGTACGATAACGCCATCTTTGTAAGTCGCCCTCCATCCATCCGTACCACATGGCCAGTCCACATCATTCTAACCCTAATCGGTCTCGTACATAAAAAAATATGAAAATGTTAAAATATTAGTATTACCATTATATTATGATAGATGTTCATTGAGGTTGGACTATCCTTTTAAGATAACTCATTCCTATAGCATGCAACGTGACGTCTTTGTTATAATGAGTTTTATGTCCATTTTTGTAATACTTTCAATATATTAGGATGTATGTAAATTATCATTGAACAAACCTGTTAGTATTGCTCGTCTGTGAACACAACCAATAGCAATCATAACATTACTGGGTAATAACTGATTATCTATATCAGTGGGTTTGCAGCGACATGAGTTAGCAGGAAGATATATTAAGCAGAGGGATAGTTTTACATGTCTAGGGGGTATGATATCTGGTGATGGATGGTCTGATGGGTGAAGGTGCGTAAGAGGATTCAGTCGGGGGCTATGGCCTGGAGAAATGTCGAGGGGGTTATGACATATATGCACATTTCAAAGAAATTAAAAAGGGAAAGTACTGGGTACATGTGTTATTCCAGCATGTATTTATGAGCTTGAGACCGTGACCCTGTCTAATGATCAGAAACAGCGTCTTCAAGTGTGTGAAAATAATTGGATGAGAAGGATCCCGCGAGCGGAAAAGAGAAGGTTGGATGATATAACGGAGGAGATTGGGATGCCTAGGAGTCTTACACAAAGAGTGGTAAGGGGGCTATTGAGGTGGGCTGGGCATCTGGAGCGCATGGACGATGGGCGTCTCCCGAAAAGGGCGATGTCACACGTGGAAGTAGGCCGAATGGGGAGGGGAAGACCTCGTTTGAGATGGAAGGACTGTGTTGAGATGAATTTTAAGAGGGCTGGTTGGGTTGGTGATTGGAAGGCCAGGGCTAGGAGTAGGGTGAGCTGGAGAGCTTTGGCCAATGATACTGCAGTTAGTTAGTGCATTCTTCCTCACCCTTTTTTAGGGATACACGAGGTAGAGAGAGAGCTAACTCCAAATGAGACCTAACTATCTGATTGTATAATCCAGCAATCGTTATTATATTTATTTAGGAACTAATATTTCGTCTAATTAACCATGAAATCAACTTTGCTTCCCTCGAAGCTTTGATATACTGATTGTTTCACTGAAGATTCAGCCTACACGAATCTGATTATGTCTGAATAACTGCTAAATTTGTATTATTGAGATGATACACATTTGTCTTATTCTGACTATACCGTCGTGTATACACTTACATTTATCGACGTTGAAAAACACAATCCACGGAACAGTTAAAGCTACTATCCACCTCCTTCTCCAAACAATCGACAAAATCCGCTAACATCCACACTCTGTCCCACGTCCCGTTACTATATTACTAATTGAAACAATAAAAGTATCTTCCACCCATACCCTATAATTGTAAAACAATGGCTTATTCTACGTTCATCCACAGTCTGACACAGTTATTATAAAATGCATTGACAATACATGTTCAACTATTGACTTCGGAAAGCCATTTCATTCATCAATCACACTCTTTAATCAGGGTGATAATTATATAACAAACCTAATGTATAACATGGAAAACTGTAATTCAGAATAATCAGATAGCTTGAAGAAGTCATTGAAACTCAATTTATCAAACTAACTTATTGTAGCTTATTATATAAGCTTATTATACTCCGCTTCAGTTTATAGGACACAAAACAAATCCTTGGGAGTAATGTACTTATTTTGATGGCAGTCTGTATATTTTGTTCACAATCGTTACATAACATTTAATTAGCAATACAAGTATTGCATTGTATTTTTGTGGATAGCCAATTAATGAAATACAATGAATGACACATGGAACGAAGGTGCCAGGAATGGAAAGACTGCCAACACGAGTAAGGAATGGCTAATCATGGAAAATGCAGAAATATTAGATAAAGTAAAACCAGTGTTGGCCGGATTCAAGATAAAATGTACAATAGATGACTATCGCCACATTGCAGAATACGTCAGCATATACATATATATTAATACAATAGATGAGCTCCTGAACACACCACCACTCATGTAGCATTGTAGGCATGTATACATGGGGAAGATCATAGCTTCTTAAACTCATTTCAAATAATTCCCTAAAAAATCACAGCAATCCTATTTGTTTCCCCAATCTCCAAATGCAACCGATAACTAATTACACATGGAATTTAAAATGATCGTATGGCAATTTAAATCTACCCACATACAAAAATGGGATTACATAACCCCAGAAAGTATAAATTTTAGCAATACAAATAACGATAATAAAGAGAGTAAAGTTATCCGATTGTTGATGTTCATCGTAAATCATTAAGTAGGAACAGTTAGATAATAGCTACGCAGTTCTGAGATTCCGTACTTATTTTCACTTTGATATATTGCAAAAATACAATTAATATTTTGAATTGACTTGTGTGGGTGTAACGGTGAAATACCATCTAACTCAATGCAGCATTCCGTAAAATGTAATGTTTCCAAAATAAAGTGGGTTGGCAAATCCCATCAGCATCTTTAATTAGTAGAACTTTGCCAGATGGTTTGCCGAGGTCGAAAAAACAGCTGAGTTCGTGAACACATCGCCTCAAGTAATCTTGTGGGCATGTTTACATGGATATTTCGGAATTTCCCGATTATTTATTGGGTGGATATTTTTGACGTGTTAGTTATGCTTGACGTCCTTTTACGTTTGAGATCACTATAGTCGAGTCATCCAAATACCAAAAATTGCACAATCATTTGACCTTCAGCGTACGAGAGTGGTGCATGGTTATAAATCCAGTGATCATCGACTTTATTTTTTTGTAACTATTTATAGGACGTGCTATTGCGTCGCACGGGTACATATGTGCCGATTTTACACAGCAATTCATACACTCATTCATTCTTAGAATTCATAATAATTATCATGTTTTAATTGCAAATTAATGTTACTTTATAGTGTTACAAGGTGTTGGTAGGATATCGATATTTCTTTCTTTATATTACCTATTTATTGTGCTTCTGGTAAAGGGGGTCTGCTGTGTACAAGCTTTTGCTTTCCCCAAACCTCCTTTCACATTATTGTTACACTATAATAATTATACTGCTATGTCATATGAATGAGGAAAATAATAAACTTGAACTTGATATCAACATATATTTTAAAACTTCCTTCAAATAATCCTGGAAACAAATCTCCGATGTTTGTTTACCCTTGAAATTCAAAATAGTCGGACGGGAATTCCAATCTATCTCAGAGTATGCATTAATGTTATGAACATTTGATATGCATGAATTGGTAATCACTCCACAAAATGGGAAATTAAAAAAATAATTTGACATTATTGGTTAATTCATGCCCTAACACTACCATTGATTGTCATGTTTGACAATTTACAACTAAACTTAATGATAATATGGTGAAGTACATTGTACGAGATTTCCTGTATTTTTACAGTAAATTACTGGCAGCAAAGTTGCCAGACATCCAAAATTGTATTTATTTTCCGAAAACTTGTTGTGTGTCTTTGATATTTTTTGTTATAGTCTGTTTTGATAGGAATGTATTATACTTACATCGTACAACTATACTATGCAGATTGTCAGTATTATGATTGTCACACTATTAATATAACCAAATACAGATTCTACTCTTGTTAAATGTAGGCCACGCCCTACTTATGTTAGGCCACGCCCTACTAAAATTACAGTAAATACTTGTAATTCAATGTAATAATCAAATGTGCCTTCAAAATACAGTAATGTGTCATCATACACAGTAAAATATGGTAATTTCCATTTAAAGTAGAATGATGTAGCAGATTACGGTAAACTATTGTACAATTTACAGGGATTTATAATAATGTAGGATTTGCGCAAAGTAAGCAAGTCAACCAAATATAAAATTGGCTGAACATGTTATTATCCCTGTTATAACACATAGCAGCATTACTGTACAACATTGGAAGTTGTCAAAATATTTCCGAAACTTACTATTAACTGAAGTATAATGGAAATACATGGCATTCTTCTAGTATTAAAAAAGGAAAACAATTGTTCCCTAACTATAGTGCTGCAAAAAAATCATATAAATAAATACTAATATTATCTTATTATACCTCCCTCTACTTCATGAATCCTAACAAGAGGTGAGGAAGCAAACACTAACTAACCGCCACATCGTTGGCCATAATTATCCACATGTCGCTATTCAAAGCCACGACCCTCCAATCGCCATCCCCACCCGCCCTTCTAAAATATTTGTCAACACAGTCCTTCCATCTCAAACCATGCCTCCCCTACCCCTTCTACCAACGTCCAATTGAGACATCGTCATTTTCGAAAGTCGCCATCCATCCATACGTTATAAATGTCCAGTATACCTAATGCGTCCAATTATCAGCATCTATATCACCCAACCTTCCCCCTACCCACCCGCTTAATGCTCGCGATCCTTCTCATCCAACTATTTGCACACACTTGACGGCGCTGTTATGTAGCTACAGACATACACATTGTATCAAGCCCATAAATACAAGCTGTACACAAGATATTCCCTTTTAATGTATGTGATATGTGCCAATCTTACATAAACCCTCCAGACCAGAGCTTCCGACTGGACCTTTTTACGAACATTCCCCTCATACCTCCCATCCCCAGATATAATTCCCACCAGATAAATAAAACTATATATCTGAATCAATTCCAAACTACAAGAAGAATATACACAGGTGAAAAGGTAAGACTGTAATGTGATGTAAACTCTCTCTCTCTCTACCTCTTGAATCCCTACAAGGGGTGAGGAAGAATACACTAACTAACTGCCGCGTCATTTGTATGCTAGAGTTATACCAAAATCGTGTCGCTGTATGCCCACTGACAAAACATATGTTTTCTCTAGACTCATCGCCAACCCATACATTTCAAATCAGTCCTATCTTTCTACAAGAACCTCTTGCAACTCCTGATTACTTTTGTCGGCACAACAGTTTTGCTGTACGTTCTTTGTACTGATTTTCCTGAAAATAACTTCCATCACCATTATGACAATATGTGGACTAAGGGTTCTGCCCTGATTGAGAGCAATATTTACCCCAAACTGTTCTGACATCATCGATCCAACATAACCTCTACCTTTAGCACCTTCATACATACCCTCCAGCATCCAGCTGAATGCCGCTGCACTCAGAGAACCCCATCCGCCTCAATGTAGACATAACTAATTACCTAGGCACTGTATCATAAGCCTTATCCAGATCTACAAAGCCCAATACCCTGTTCCCTTTGGCTTCCAGCTTATCCACTAACTGTTTAAGTGAGACCCGACCATCATTTGTCCATATTCCCCTCCGAAACCATTCTGAAACTCCAAGTATCCGATTACCCTCTTGACCTAATTATTATCCAAAATCCCTACCAGTAGCTTAAATTTATGCCCCAATAACGTGGTACCCCGGTACTTACCTGGATTGTCAACATTACCTTTCTCTTCCAAATAGTAATAACAAACATGTCCACTCGAGTTTTAGCCATGCCTACAGTCTTATATTTCTTCATATGTCTTAGAACTCAAGCCACCCCTTAATCCGAAATCATATCTAACTCAATCTACCCCCTCACTGCATTGGGTAAATCCAGGTCAGTACCCCTCTCTGATTATACAGCTCTCTGAAAAAGTACTCCTCCACCTCAATTACCTCATTCTTGCTAGTGAACAACCTTCCACCAAGATCATTTACCACCAGCCTTCTTTAATATCTATTCCCTGTTCCTTCCTGTTCCACATCATTTAACAGATATAAGATTCCTTCGCCAAACCACACCTGTATGTATATTTATGTAAAATATTTACCATGTAAAGCGCTTTGAGCACTGAACTCCTGGTCTTAAGCAGGAAAAGTGCTATATACATATTATTGTTATTATTATTATTATCCAGCTGCCAATAAATGATATATTCCATATATATATATCCCACAGCCCTTTATACGGCCCTCCTATATATGCCCATACAGATGCCGCAATGCTAACTCAGGTTGCACCTCATATTCATGGTCTCTTCTAGTTCCTACCACACCTCCCTATTCTCACAAACCGCACATGCACTCTACATCCTTCGTCCATCAACTCTGACGTTTTTTCTACGACCCTCCACGTTTTCCCATTATCCATGCTAAATCATTATTATTTTGTCACTAAGACGTTGTTATGTGGTTGAAATGGGCATTTTTTAGGGGAAACATATGGTTGTTAGCCCATTTAAAGCTACAAATATATTTTATTGATATAAATATTGAAAGCTGGTGAGTTAATAGTTTTAAAAAAATGCTAATGTATTTCCCACCATATTTGCCATTCAATAAAGAGCATTGTATGGGTGCACCGATGAATTGTCAACTAAATGAATTTTGAATTTTGAAATTGTGTTGTTGTACAAAATAAAGTGGTTTAGCAAAGTATCTTTATTTTTTGTTGGTTATTTTCTATTTATTTATTTTATTAGTTTGTGTAATCGTTGAGGTGAACCTTCATGCCAAGTAGGAACTTTGTCAGATTTCAACATGTTAAGAGGCAACGCTTTATAGCTAGGGGTCAATGTTTACTGTGTTTGACATATATTAACCTCAAACTAACTTTGACCATCACTTTCATTCATTAATGTGAACTTACATGGAAAGTATGAACATTATCCGGATTAAACTTTTTGACATACTATGTTTAAGCACACACCACACATAATGCCAAGATCCCCTATAAAGTGTTTACTGTCCAAAGATGTCATCAAGTGAACTTTGAACCTGCAACAAATGTAATAATTGAGGGTGACATTCTTACTAATAGCTATAACGGCAATCCAGAGTACGTTAATTAAACGAACGAGGCACAAACATTTTACCATGGGAGTGTATAGAGTGTATGTTACACGAGACGATAGGAAATGAGAGTATGCCAAACCAGACATGGTGCATATTTGGACCTGTGCTTGAGTTTAAAAAGTGTATTTTGAACATATTTACACAAATTTGCGAACATCTGCATAAATTAGCATATTTCGTTTTATCGCGCAAGATATACATCTCTACATGCACTTTGGTGAATCTACGTAAATAGTGATTTTTTACAATTGTGTGAAATGTAGCTTGTTTGTTTGGGTAATACATTTTTAACTTTAGGGAACTGTTAGAACGATGTATTATAGTCCAAACATTGTAATTATTCTGATGAATATGTATATTCATGATCAGTATTAGAGCTTAACAAGTAAAGTGCCCCCAATTTAGTGCATAATACAAACTACATTTAAAGTCAATCAATATATACATTAATTATACTCAGTCCTATACATTCTACAATAGCTATAATTAGTATTGACTGAGTTATATAATATGTTATACTTCTTACATGATATATTACTATGTCAATGCCATGATGTTGAATTCACCACATATTTTCAATGTTTAGGTATATGACTATAATGATTGGCAAATGAATTGTTAATATCATGATTCTTCTGGGGCAATCCTAGCTACTGCTTTGTTCAAAACTCACATGACTTGCCACGAGGCAGAAAACACTATTTGCAAGGGTATTACATATGGAACATCGTAGCAAGTCGAGGTGAGGTTCTAAATGACATATTGGTAGGCCTACTATATGGGTTTGATGCTTTGAATATATATATTTTTTATAACGTTCATATAATATAATATGATAAAATTATTAGATATCATTAGTAAATAATATATCTATATTTTACAATGCGTATGCCTAAAATGTAGCTTATGTGACGGATATCCTCTAAATTAAATTATTAAATTAATGACAAATTATGCCAAATAGGTAATACTAAATTTAAGACCGGCCCGGGTCTTGATTGAATATGGCTGTATTTAAGACATATACTGTTTGGTGGAGGTTCGGAAATATGAAACGAGCAGTATGTACTTTCTGGTCCTTTCTTATCTAAAAGAAGGATTACATTTTAAAATCCTGGCATTAATGCAGCTTCGTGTCAGGATCGATTGCGCAATAAGATCATACTTATGCCGTGGGATAATAATGCATTCTGATATGTATGCTTACGTCGATGACATTGATCCACATCCACATAAGTTTCAATGATTCATCAGTATATGAGATCGGTTAATGGATATATTGATCCATCTAGATGTAACTTAAAATACCAAAATCACAAGTAAAGTAATATAAGTTAAACTACGGTGATATATATTACATCCTGGAGGTCTGGAGGTTAACGGACAACTTTGGTTGTTCTCTGCCCGTTGGCTGTACGATATCGTCCCCA
>JAODAI010111539.1:0-11379 GCA_027575025.1 Scotoplanes globosa | reverse complement strand
TCGTTGATAGTCTTATGAATTAAATCTATATAAGACTGATCAATAAGAAGAGAAGTATTTAACTTCCAAATACCCTTGCCCCTATTTCTTCCTATAGAGATCACAATTGAAACAATGGAATGGTCAGAACCGAAAAAAGGGAGAATAGTAGTATCAGTAACAGCACCACTTAAGTGGCCCGAGATCAGGAAGAAGTCTAACCTACAATGAATAGTGTGGTCAATGTTAGAATGCCAAGTATAAGAACATGCATTTGGATTGCGATCACGCCAGATATCCACTAAATTTAACTTATCCATCATCTGTAAAACAGTGTTACGGGCCTTAAAATTTGTACGAGACAGACCACCTGATTTATCAATGGCAAGGTTGAAAACAAAATTGAAGTCCCCACCCCAAATCAACGCTTCCCAGATAAGATCGTTAACACAACGGGAAATATCTAAAAACGAATTAGTAGTGTCAATATTTGGACCATAAACGTTAATTAAAACAATACACGTATTATGAATATTAACATGAAGAATAAGAAAACGACCATTAGTATCGTCAATATCCTTAATAATGGAGCAAGATGTATTAGGATTGATCAAGATGGCAACACCTCTACTAAGATTGGTACCATGAGAAAAGAAGATTTCACCTCCCCACTCATACTTCCAAGAATTAACATCTCTAGGGGTAGAATGAGTTTCCTGCAACAAAATGAAATCATAAGTGTGCCTATGAAGGTGCATAAATAACTTCCTGCGCTTCTTATTTTCACGAAGCCCACGTGCATTAAAGGAACAATATTTGACTGAAATCATTGCATATACGATTTAAAAAAATGGCAGTATTTTTAAATGTGTTGATGTAAGTAGAGCTTATACCATTTTTTGAAGAATAATTAGTATTTTGTGGTGAAATGTAAATGTAATAAACCAAAATATGTTTATCCAGAGATGGTATGGGAAAATTGAAAGCAAATACGAATAAATACTCATCAATATATAGGAATTCAAGCAAGACGGATCTTGAATAAATAATTTTCATGGGGAAAGTCATCCAATAAATTATTCCGCTTGAAAAAGGATCCATCTTAAGGGATCCGGGAAGAAAACTGATCCTGTCAGGGAAATCAAGGGCATAAGTAATGAGCAACATACCTCAAATAAACAGGAAACAAATTTCTGTAAAAATGGTATAAATATCCAGAAATGATAGAAGTGGCAATAGTTCAAATTAACAGTTAGAAAACGAATGGTCTTCCACCAGCACCCCTCCAAAGACCAGCTGAGAAACGAAGACGCGTACCATCGCGGAAGAGCTCCTGAACACGCGTACTCCAACGCTGCTTTTCTCGCAAGTCCACCAAGGTTAGATCGTCAACGATGAAGTATGCCTTCCCGTCGAGTGCTCTTCTGGCGTTCCGTAGAAGCATGATCTTGTCTTGGAAGAAAGACAATCGAACCAGAATGTGGCGGTCTCTGTCGGCTGTAACCTTCCCATCACGGTGGGCTCGTTCGATTTTGCAATCTGGAACACCAGCCTCGTCACAAATCTTTTTAGCCAGTTCTAAACAATTCTCATTCTGGGTCGACTCCACACCAACAATACGTATATTGTTCCTTCTGGAGAACCGTTCATGCTTATTGTGCAAAGAGTCCTGAATAACCCACTTGTCTTCCAGAGATTTGACTCTATTCTCTAGCGAGGCACACTTTTGATTTAGAACGATATTGTCTTGTTTCAAAACGTCCACCTCCTGTCTGAGATCCAATATAGCAGTATTGAATTGTTCTTGCAACTCATCGATCTCCTTTAGAAAAATCGCTTTCACTTTGTCCAGCCGAGTGTGAAAATCTTGCACAATTTCAAGTTCACCAATTGACTCCTCCTGTTATGTGTAGTATATGAATATGGGTATGGTAACGTTGGAACACGAGTGTATGGTATAGTTTAAATGGGGCATGTTTGGGTGGTAGGTATGGTTAGGTAGATTAAGGTTGCGTCACAAATGTATCATACGTCTCAGATGCAGTGTGCTTGGTTAGTAGTATGGTACGGTTTCGGTATGGTAATGTGTAACGCATGGTAATATACATGGTGTGGTTGGACAATGGGTGTAGCGTAGATGTGGTATATGATTGAGGTGTGTGTAGTTAGGTGATGAGGTGGTATCATGCAAATTTAGTTTATATCAGGTAAATGTAGATGGTATCATGTAAATTTCGATGGTATCATGTAAATTTAGACAACACATCAGCTGGTCCTTTTTACCTGTCATTTGGTATGGCTAGGTGTTTTGTATGTGTGTGGGTATGGTAAGGTGTATGGTAAGGTTGGAACGCAAATGTATGTTATATTTGGGATGGCGTAATATTGAAGGTCGAATATCATATGGTTGCGTGACGGTTGTTGGATATGGCCGGGATGGGGTATAATTTGAGAGTACAACATGGTTAGGCTTAATGCAATGTTGGATAACGTATGTATGGTATGGTTGGTGGTATAATACGGTTAGCTATTGTTTTGGGTTTGGAAAATAGTGTATCATAGGTGTAGGCTATGGTTATGATGTGGTATTATTAATGAAAGGCATAGTTATGCGAAATATATGGCTGTTGATAAGGGGAAATGTTGGGATGTGGGTGTAACATATGATCGGGATAGAGAGCATTTAGGTGAGAGGCATAGTAGTGGGTAGAGTATGGTTGATTCAGGGATGTTAGGTATGGATAGGATGGAGAGTGATTGGGAAAGATAATGGTTAGCTTAAATTTATGGTTGTCAGTATAATAGGTTGGGATACTGGTAAATGGTATGTCTTGGACGAATATAGGGTATAGTTAGGTCTAAGGTATGGTTGTTGCGAGGGTAATGTTTGTACACGGGAATATGGTATTCTTGTTTTTGGGTATAATTAGGTGTAATGTTTTGATGTAGGTATGATAAGACTGGATCATGGGTGTAAGGTGTCGCAGCGATGGATGGGGTTGTGGGCATGGTATGGTTATGATAGCTATTGTTGTCGATAGGTGTGGTAAAGTTGAATCACGGGTGTATGGTATTGCTCGTATGTGATATGATTGGGGATACTTAATGGCTATGCGTAATGCATGGTTATAAATGATGGGGGGATGGTATCGCTATGTGAAATATACGGTTAGGGGCAGGTGGGAGGATATGGTTAGGTGTGGTATTTGAATATGGGTATGGTAATTTTGGAGCACGAGTGTATGGTATAATTTGGATAGGGTATGGTTTGTGGTGGTATGGAGTACGGTTGCATCACAAATATATAACACGGCTCAGATAGGGTATGCTTGGTGATGAGTATGGTACGGTTTCGATATGTTAAGGTGTAAAGTATTGTTATGGGTATGCTAACCCAGTCGACAAGTGAGCTCACCGTGATGCATGTCACTGTGATGTCAATCTGTAACTACACAGTGATGTCATTGTGATATCACATGGCATATTATATATATGTGAGGCTTATTGAGTTCATGTAACCCGCACTGTGATATATCAACGAATGATAGATACAACGGTTAGCTCACAGAGATACCATGATATCTCATGTAATATCACTATGGCACCACTGTGTGGCTACAGATTGTCATCACCGTCATGTACAACGGTTAGCGCACATATATACAATATGTCATGTGAAATCACTATGACATCACTGTGTGGTTACAGATTGTCATCACCGTGATGTTCATATATCGGATATTGTTACGTGAAAGTTACGGTTGTTGTGTGGTAAATGTTGGGAGATGGTGTAGGATATGATTTGGATGGCTATTGTTAAAGAGTTAATATATGGTGGTGATTAGTGTATCATTGTGATGTGGTTATGGTGTGATTGTGGTATGATTGTGGTTAGAGTGTGGTTAGGTAGTGTAAAGTTACATCGCGGATGTATGATACGGTTGGGACTGGGTATTATTGTCTAGAAGTTGAGTATGGTTGTGTTGCGGGTGTGGTATACGAACGGGGTGGCCTGCGATTGGGAGTGGTGTGCCGTATGGTAATGTCCAAAGTATCCTTACGGGTAGGGTAATGTTGGTCACGAGTGTAGCGTATATATGGGATATGATTGGTATATGTACGGTTATGTGATCGGTATAATTGTGGGTGGGGTAACCTTGCATAAGGTGTATTACATGGTCGGTGATATCATACGATAAGCTATTGTTGTGGGTAAGAACATGTTGGATCACGAGTATAGGTCATTGTTTTGACGTGGAATAGGTATACAAAATAAATGGTTGTGATACATTCGGATATGGGTATTGCATATAATCAAGGGAGGGGTGTCTGCATGTGGGTGTAACATAGTATCGGTTGTAGAATATAGTTAAATAAAAGGTACGGTAGTAGGTAGAGTGGTTGAATTATGGATGTTTGGGTATGGATAGGACGGAGAGTGATTGTGGAAGGGAATGGGTGTATACCAATGTAATGTTAAAATGTGTTATAAAATGATTGGGAATAAACGAAGAGTTTCATCTCAAAATGCGTTAAACGCCATTTTGGACTATTACAGGTTACGGTACCTATGCACACCATAGCTCTCGTTTTAATAAACAAACTATCACAAAACAATATACAGTAATAATTAATTCCTCCAAGATAACAATGCAACTGTCATTATTTGTTATAAGGTACTACATTAAAAATATGATACTAAAGACGCGTTTGCCTGAAACGGCTAAAATCAGTACGATGCGTTTCACGATGGAACTCTTCACTGATAATTATTTACATTAAGATACAAAACAATTATCTATAACAAAAAGTTTCGGGGGTTTATGAAAACAATATTAGCAACTTTACATCTCACTTCATAGTCACAATGATCGATTATGCTGAATAGTCACGTATATTGCAATATATCTGGACTGATGCGTGCGTTTCCCGGACCTATATTCATAATTTAAATTATTACGAAATCCGAAGTATTTGATATACTATTATATATAACGACAATAATTAACCTGTAATATTTTAGACATCTAATTCGTATATTAGGGTATTTATATTTAAGGAAAATACGATAATAGACATATTATTCATTGGATGATGAATACAACATTATTTGATGCGCTATGACAATACATATATTAAGTCGGCCACTGGGAATATTGTGATTTTAATCGAATATAAAGTAGGAGTTTATGTTTACAGCAAAATCATAAAATCATGATATTTTGAATGTGTTTAAAATTGGAGCGGATTTGTTAATTTACAGGTAAAATTTAAATAACAAGATATCACACGTTTAAATTCATGATTTAAATTTACATTATGCAATATTGACGGTAATGGTTTTACGTTCGAAAGATCATTGGATTGTGATGATGCATGCATTTAAAGAAGGGCTACTAAATTAGTTTGTTCCCTTAGTTCTCAATCGTTATCGTACCAGAAAATATTGACTTATCTAAAGCTTACGACTTTGGAACGTGGTCGTGTTCGTGGTAACTTTATTATGGTGCTTAAAATAGTTCATGGTTTTGATAAGTTGAAGTTCGATGATTTCTTTACGCGTTCTCACTATTCTGGCACTAGCAGTCGTATTATTAAATTACGTAAGGAGTATTCGAGGTTAGAAGTTTCTTTCTCCAAAATAGTTGTTGGTGACTGAAATGGCTTGCCAGAATCGTTGGTTCGCGGCGGGAATAGTGCCAATGCCTTTAATAATGGTCTTGGTATATACGTTTGTGACGGTAGACGGGCTTAGGAGATCCACTTCAGGGGTGATGGAGGTTCAGGATCATATTGTGATCATCTTGGTGATCATTTCTTACTTAGCTTATGATCAACAATTAATAACAATATACTATGGAAATAAGATTCTTAAAGATATCCAAAATTACGTGTGGCGAGAAGGAATTGGATAGCTATTTTCATTTCCAAAATGCGTGTGTTCGCGAAATGGATGTTTAATGGTTTTGACGTAAGCAAATGAGTTACTGGCTACTTTCACACATATTAAAACAGAACTATAGTAACGACATGTCCCCGTGGTAACGACGAAAATTTAGTGGCGGGACGGTATAATAGATTCAAGGAAAATTGACAATAATATGTTGATGTCGTTATTTTCAAAAGTATTATAACATAAATAGTCATATATTTCCATCAGGTACAGTATATAGTTATCCTTCAATTACTTGGTAAAATAATTATGATATTCAGACTCCATTAATACTAGTAGCTCTTAGTTTTATAAAAATCCATGTGGCGGAGTCGGAATGTGGCGGGATGGAAAATTGCATGCAGACTAAGGGTATGTAGAAAGTTGAGCAATTCATGCTATCCATTCACACAGAAAATGTCTAAAATACTGTTAGTTTATGGATAAATCCGATTTTGTGTGATTTCTGTGTGTGTGTACGGGGGGGTATTTGTAACCATTATAACAATAGTTTAAATGTATTGCTCTGATATTGGATTATTTATATATATACATATTGCCAAAAAATACATTGTTTATGAAATAAATGTTGAAAATGAAAGTGGCTGACATAAAGTACTATTTGTTGTGGTGTAACATATATTCACCTCTCCGACCACGCTCCGTATTCCGATGTACCCCTCGTACGTTTCTCCTGTCTCTAGAGGTGCGTTGTAGTAAATACCATACATATTTCCGTCGCCAATCGGAAAATCAACCTCTACGTCAGATTTATCAATTTCGGCAGCAATGTAATCGTTACGATTGTCATGGTAACCACCATAACTATCAACGGACCTCCTCTTCATACCTGACAGCTTCTTAACCCGAACAACGTAGTCTCTGTGAATACACAAATACAAATAATATACTAACGAACTGTCTAATTCTGAACCCTCCTGCGGTTCAACTTTTTTTGCCACCTGAACCATTTACCATTTAGATTCAAAGCATATTACAGGTTAGTATTTTAATTTAAATCGATTTGGTTCAAAATATATTTGAGACGTTGATGGGAGGGAAGAGTCTCGAAGTGGGTCAGACGATGGGTAGAAGCTGTAAGCTATATATTTTGTGTCAGGAGACAAAGTGGAAGGGAGATGGGGTGAGGGGTGTTATACTGGGTGGCTTTAAACTGTTTCATGTAGGGTGTGTGAGAAGTAATAGGGTTGGTATTTTAGTTTCAGAAGGGTTGAGTAAGGAAGTAGTGAGGATAGTGGTGGAAATAGAGACTTTTGATATGTATTTTGATATAGATTGTGATTAAAAATCAGCTGGTGTGTAATATGACTGTTTATGATCAACATAGGGGCCTACTGGTAGGATGGAAGCGAATAAGATAGCCTTTACGGATAGGCTGGAGATGATGGTAGGTCTAGTGTATGATGGTACAGTACCATGTTGTGTGTAGATGGAGATTTTAACACCAATGTTGGTTAGAAAGGGGTGGGTGAAGATGAATGTGTGAGTAATTTTGGTTGGAGTACGAGGAAAAGGGAGAATATTGAGCTGCTGGAGCTATGTCTTCATAATGACATGGATGTTGCTGGTTCTTTTTTCCAAAAGGGGGCCAGTCACAAATTTGCATTTAGGACTGGTTTACACAACATTGAGGAGCATTTGTTAGTAATTAGGAAGGAGCAATTATTGAGGGTAAAGGATTATAGGGTCATTGTCGTGGAAGAAAGGCAGATGTGTGGAGGAAGGTGGTAAAGCAGGCGGTGCAAGAGAAGAGGGAGCTATGGAATAAATGAGATAAGATCGTAGATAGGGATGCAACCTAATTTATAATCTGGGTGTTTTATTTGATAATACTCTATATTGGTATTATCAAATTTCACAGACTTGTGCAGCTGCTAATTTTCAATTAAGAAATATATTGTACATTAGAACATTTCTTGATAAAAAAGTTCATATATATTAATTCAGGCATTTGTTTCTTCTAAGCTTGATTGTTGTAACTCTCTATTAGTCGGATTATATATCAATTAAATAAATATACTACACAAATTCAAAATACGGCAGGACGAATTATTAAAAAAAATCCAAGACGCAATCACATTCTGATATTACACCCATTATTTATGATTTACAATTTGGCTTTCTCTGAAATATCGGATTAAATTTAAAATACTTCTTATCACATTTTGTGTGCTTAGTTAGATTTAACCAGCATCATTATATTTGTGAATTCATTCATTCGTATGAACCAGCTCGCAATCTGTGCTCATCCAATAAAGACAACTTAGTACAACCGCAATAAAATATTATATGTTATGGGATTAAGTGTTTTTCATTTTGCAGCTGCAACACATTGTAATATGTTTTTAGAGAGTGTGAAATCATTAATATACATTAATTATAATAAAGTGAGAAAAGATGAGTCTTATGTGACATATTTTAATAGGTAAAATAAGACTCCTGTTTTCTCAGTTTATTATAATTAATGTATATTTTCATAATCCATACTTGTATTAATAAAAAGTTCCACTTGTGTAAAATGCTTTGAGCTGTAACATTCTGGCATTAAACAGGAAAAGAGCTATATAAATAGTTATTATTAGTAGTATTATTCTTATTACGACTTTTGATGGGAACAAACAGAGCGGCTGGGAGCTGTAGGAATGTCAAGAGGTGAATAGAAGATAGCATTTATCAGCAGCTGAATGATGACGGGAAGGAAACTTATCTTTAGAATCTCACAGGACTGAAAGGAAGGGTGTAGATATGAAGGGATGGATAATGGTTAACGTTCAAAATGGGAGCTTAGTCACCAATAATAATGGAGTTATTGACGTCTGTGATACCTATGTCAAGGAGCTGTGCAATCAGGGAAGGGTGCTGACTTGGATTTGCATAATGCAGTGAGAGGTAGGATTATGATGGACCAAATTTCAGTGTTGGAAGTGGATTGGGCTCTAAGAGGGATGAAGGGGGATAAGGCTGCGGGATTTAATAAATTGCCAATGGAAATATTTGTAATCACAGGGGAAGTGGGTAGGGAAAATGATTAACGTATGCTTCAAGGAGCCTGAAATTCCTAAAGATTGGCGAAGGGCCTTAGTGTGCCCATTTCGAAACGTAAAGGTGATAGTCATAACCTTGGGAAATATCGGGTAAGTTTTTAACCTACTGGAAAGTATTTTGGAGATAAGAATTAGAACAGGGATTGAAAGGGAGATTGGAGAGGAATAACATGGATTTGGGAGGAGATGAGAGACAAGTGTTGGCATATTCTCACATAGACAGCTGGTGGAAAAGAGACTGGAGGCTACATAAAGCATGGTATTAGGTTTTGTGGATTTTCAGTAGGCTTACGATACCGTTCCAGTGAATTGGTAATGCCTACGTTGAGGTGGGTGGGTGTTCCGGAAGGAAAAGTTGGGATTTCGAGGGTATTTATGAGGGTGCAAAAGGTAGGGTTGTGTTTGGTTCAATGATGGCCGAAGAGTTTGGGGTAAATATTGGGCTCAGACATCTTAGTGGGCTAAGTACTCTACTTTGCATTGTGGTAATGGAAATCATTAGCAGGCAAGTCAGGACTAGGAAAGTCCTGTAAAAGCTTGTATACGACGACGACCTGGCAGTAGTTATGGAAAGTAAGTAAACGGTAGAGGAGGTTCCGGTAGAGTAGAATGATTTATTTGAGATTTCATGGGCTACGTATGAGCCTGGACAAGACGGATATCTTGTCAGTGGGCCCGCAGTGACATAAGTTGGTTATAACCCTAGGAGACAAAGACATTAAGCAGAGGGATAGTTTGGCATTTCTGGCGGGTTAATATCCGGTGACAGACGTTCTGATGTAGAGGTGTGGAAAATGATTTAATCCGGGGCTCTGACCTGGATGAATGTAGAGGAATTATGACAAATATGCACATTTCAAAGAAATTAAAAGCGAAAGTTTTGGTTACATGTATTAATACAGTATGTATTTACGAGTTTGAAACCGTTGCTCTGTCTAATGCTCAGAAACAGCGTCATCAACAAAGTGAAAATAACTGGATGAGAAGGGTCGCGGGGGTTACGCGTGTTGAGAGGAGGAGGCTAGTTGATATAGGGGAGGACATTGGACAGACCAGCAGTCTTACGGGGAGGTTGGTGATCAGGGGACGTATAATGTGGTCTGGGAGAGTGGAACGGATAGATGAAGGGTGGCTCTCCAAAATGACTATGTCGCATGTGGAAGCTAGTATAATTGGTAGGGGAGGCCGCGTTTGAGATGGAAGCACTGAATGGAAAATATTATTGTATGCGCACTCGGGTGGATATTGCAGGACCATGGCTTTGTATATAGGGAGGTGGAGAGTGTGGCCAACGATGCGGATGTTAGTTGGATTATCCTTCCTCACCCATTGTTAGGGACTCACGAGGTAGAGAGATAGATACAAAGTTACTTACGTAGCATATGGGTCTGATATAATCGGCAGTCTAAGAATGGCGGATGTTCCGTTTCTTACCGGAGATTCAATAATTTCAGTATCAACTCTTGTCAAATCTGAAAATAAGAAAAAATCAAACTGAGTTACTGCATTTTGACAGTCCGAATTGACAAACAAAAAATTGTATTGCACTGTAAACCATTTTTGATAAAGTACTATCAACTTGTGAATTTGTTACCTGACCGTCTTTAACAAGTACATTACATAGAGTCAAGAGAGACGTGAAATAGCACTCAATCGATTTACTTGTATACTTACGTGATTGGGTGTTTATTAACGTCTTTCCAGGCCGGACACGCTGCCAGACTAGCGATTGTCACTTTTAAATGTTTCGCGTATATGTATGTATCCAGAATATACAAATATAGGATGCAACTCGGCCTTCTTCAATTCAAGATTGCACAGATTTTACTCCAACCTATACAGTATTTTGTATGTAGGGAATTTAAATGCTGAGAGTTTGGAATACAGATGAGGAAACAAAATATATGTGGAATATAATAACTATTTCTCACCAGTTGTGATATTTGTCGTTGCATTTATTACAGCGCCACGTCCTTCTCCGGCACAGTTATAAGCTGACACTCTAAATGTATACACTGTGGAAGGCTCCAAGGGAGCAATATTCAGTGTATATGGCGGTTCGGTGGTGTTAGTCGGGAACTCTCTGACAGATCCGTTTTCTTCAGCAATAAATCCATACAGGTATGCCTTCTGTATTGCCTTCCATTGAATCTATATAATTAAAAACAATGCACAATAATAGCTATACCTAGAAAGGTATGTTCTTGAAAGTAAATACAAATCAAAGGATATTAATTGGTTAAATTTAACATAAATACTATGTGGAATTACGCTGCTCTTTTGTATTAACTAGCTGTCTACCCGTGCCCTGCACGGTTTCGATCGATGTATTCAGTTCCGGGAATGGTGAGGTATTATATATATCTTAGTATATAGTTGACATGGGCCCCATTTCATAGGTGT
>JAODAI010111428.1:0-11380 GCA_027575025.1 Scotoplanes globosa | reverse complement strand
CTGTGGCAGATCAGGTATTATGTCAGCCCCGAGTCATATTGAGATATTAGTGTATATGTGATGCACCATGGCAGATCCGGTATTATGCCAGCCCTTAGTCATATTGAGATATTAGTGTATATGTGATGCACCATGGCAGATTAGGTATTATGCCAGCCCTTAGTCATATTGAGATATTAGTGTATATGTGATGCACTGTGGCAGATCAGGTATTATGCCAGCCCTTAGTCATATTGAGATATTAGTGTATATGTGATGCACTGTGGCAGATCAGGTATTATGTCAGCCCCGAGTCATATTGAGATATTAGTGTATATGTGATGCACCATGGCAGATCAGGTATTATGCCAGCCCTTAGTCATATTGAGATATTAGTGTATATGTGATGCACCATGGCAGATCTGGTATTATGCCAGCCCTTAGTCATATTGAGATATTAGTGTATATGTGATGCACTGTGGCAGATCATCTGGTATTATGTCAGCCCTTGGTCGTATTGAGATATTAGTGTATATGTGATGCACTGTGGCAGATCATCTGGTATTATGTCAGCCCTGGGTCATGTTGAGATATTAGTGTATATGTGATGCACCATGGCAGATTGGGTATTATGTCGACCCTGGGTCATGTTGAGATGTTAGTGTATATGTGATGCACCATGGCAGATCAGGTATTATGTCGACCCTGGGTCATGTTGAGATGTTAGTGTATATGTGATGCACCATGGCAGATTGAGTATTATGTCGACCCTGGGTCATGTTGAGATGTTAGTGTATATGTGATGCACCGTGGCAGATCAGGTATTATGTCAGCCCTGGGTCATGTTGAGATGTTGGTGTAAAAAGAAAGAGGAGACCATTAGCTTTCTTTCGATACCAAAATTGAGTAAAAAATAATTAAAATGTTGGGAGTTGTTGGTATTCCATTTGACTTGTGATATATTTTGAAGGAAAACCCCTCCTATCTCAAATGGAGAATGCCGACATAATACCCGATCTGCCGCGGTGCATCACATATGTCCGTGGTCAGCTATGTACTAAATGGCGCTGCCATTCACAATTCAATTTACTGAATGGTTAAAATGTCAAAATACGGAGTGATTATATTGCAATGGTTCTCACTGCTGGAATATCAAAAGGCTTTGGGTAGCTAATGTAAACTAGCCGTTTAAAATGGCCAGGAAACCTAATCAATTTAATATTCTACAGACCGATATTTTTTACACGCTGCCTCCAATATTGTATGTAGTGTGCAAAGAGGAATGACCATCAACGGTCCTCCGTCCAAGCGACCCCACATCCGATTATTTATCCACCAGCTGTTCCACTTTTATTACCAAACCTAGCATTTACGATTAGTGCTAAGCATCCCATGTGTGCACTAGCTGTCTACGGCGTGTACCAGAATTATATCAGTATTCTCTGTTTGCAGCAGACAGTAGATTGGGTTATGAATGATGGAGAAATTGATGTACAGCCAAGTACTGTATAATACTTGTCTGAAAAGACCTCCTCTGATTGTCTTCTAGAACATACCTAAAAGTGTGCCCCTCTAGGGGGACCCCGAGGAGAGCAATTAATAATATAATATTACCTCACCAATAACATTCACTGTCCCAGCTAGAGGTTTATTAGGCAAAGTTAAAATTCCATCTCTCCCAGAACTACCCCTTACCGCTCCTGAAGTGCTTCAATTATTGTTGAGATGGCCGCTTAATATTTGTTCTATGTCTATTTCAGGTTTGATTTCTCATCAACTTAATTCATTATTCGTCTGTTCTCTCTGATGGGTGCAATGTTAATTCCTTCTGTCCCCAACGTGCTGCGTGTATGTACAGGTCTACCGCTGCTATTTATTTTATGGATGTCGCATTCTGAATGTCAATGAGAAACTGGAGAGATGGGGGTAGAGGAAGTTTGTTCAGTTTTCCCAATCCACATACTATTTGGTTATTATACCCAACCCAATTATAAATGAAACTACAACTATGTGATTGTAAAAATGGTCCATTGATTTGAAAGCTAACTGGTCTTTACGTGTATTCTTAACTACGGCATACGTACATTAAAGTCTGTAACCAAGTGTATAGAGCGTTTGACTTGTAATCCCAAATATTGCCGGTTTAACTTCAGAGTGATGACAAAACTACAACTAGTCAAACCTATTTGGTTCCCCAAAAAAATCATTGCAAAATAAGATAAGAAAATGGCACAGGGTCCTTGTTCGCTTATCAGAAGACCTGTCGCATCCTGCCTCTATTTAATGTATTGAATGTTTTGTGGCTCGACGACATTAGCTGTTAAGAAAGCCAGAATAATTATCATTTTCAATTTTAATTAATAACATCTATCGATATCTTTTGATAGGCTGAAGCCCATGAGCAAAAGTCATGAGCAACTCGGCTTGACTGATTACTACCTGCTTATTGGAAGGTGACTTGTATACACACTGATTTATGAGTCTCTGTGAGGTATTCTGTAACAAGAACCAGTAAAGTATATTATTATTATGATCCAATCCATCAATAACTGTCATCTTTCTCTCAAGCCAGCTTGGAGCTCAATATGAAAAGGGCTAGCAAACTTAATCAATCTAACTACTACGACTGCTATGAGGCACTGTGGCATAATTATTCTGTAACAAGATAACTTTCCTGATACTCTCAAGCCAACTTGGAGACAGATAGTCTCGCTATTCACCAATTAATAGTCCAATCAATCTCTATTCTATCTTTTTATCACTATTTCAGACCCACTTGGAGAAGATGCGAGTCAATCACGTGAGTCGTTACGAGGACGCCAAGACCCTGAAGCAGTCCATCTCCCAGCGACACGACGGTATCTCTGACCGATTGAAGCAGAGTCTCACTGCCAGCGGTCATGAAGACTTCACGTACTACGTCAGTGTCCGCTGTCGACTCCTGATTGAGTCGCAGGACCTGGAGGATAAGATCCAGATGGGAAACGAACAGATACAGGCACTCAAGACCAGCCTCTCTGAACACGATAAAAACAACTCGGCGGGGAGTCCGTCTCCGGACAAGGAGGCGGACGTTAACGGCAATCACGGGGATGGGAATATTCAGTCCTTTCCTAGTTGAGGGCGCTTTTGTCTGCGATGACGTGGATGAGAATTAACGACATTGAGAGAGGAGAGAGGGGTGCAGAGTCTCTTGATCCCGTTGAGAGAGTTAGTGACGTTACAAGGTATTCATTGAGATCTCTGATTGGCCCAGAATGCTGGACATGTGAGGCTGATGCATAATGCCCGTGGAATGAATCACTGCCCTACTTGAGATGTAAACATTGAGTGGACTGTACCAGGCTGCGACTGATGTAAACATACATGATGACATTAATCCTCTGAATGATGTAAACATACATGATGACATTAATCCTCTGAATGATGTAAACATAAATGATGACATTAATGTTGACTTCAGTTATTCTACAACTAACTATCCTCTGAATAACTGATAATATTGTGGTACAAACGATCCATAACTTCATCATATGAATCAGTGCTAACCTGTGATTAAATCCAGCAATAAACTGCCAGGTTGCAATAACCGATGCAAACAACAAATATATGAACGTAAACTGCCAGGCTGCGACAATTTAAATGAAAACAAACATGCTGCGAAAGATGACTTTGGTTATTTATTCTAAATGCTGTCTTTTGAAACTTTAATATATATAATAAACATGCGATCCATTACTTCAGCAATAATGAATCGTTTTGCGGTTAGATCAGTTGATAGAGTGTTGGACTCGTAATCGCCAAGTTCAGGGGTTCGAGTACGGAGTGATTTCTACTGTGTGTCTCATAACCTATGCTTTATAAAGGAAACCTAATCTATGAATATGTGTTGGTCAGTGCACATGATACTACATGAAAAATCCTTACTGTGTGATCACTGCTTGAAAACAGTCTTACTGTGCATACTGTCCAGGCATTCATTGCTACTGTACTGTAAGATGATCACACTTCATTTATACACAGTTTTAATTATCAAGATGGGAGTCATGAAATAAGCAATGGCAGTTGTCCTTTTCATAGATTCATTAAAAGTTATATTGGCGTTAAAATCTGTTGCTTCGTAGACCTTGCAGAATCCTCATAAAATGTCCATGTTTTTCATAAATTTAAGTTGTAATGTTTGTGAATACACTTATTTAGATGGTCGGTTTACTTGACCAAATTTAGAGTCCGGACAATGTATTAATCAGCAGAGTTTTGCTTGAATACGGAGTGATGATAATTATATTCCAGTGGCTCTAACTGGTAGGCCTATATGAAAGGCTTTGGGTGGCTCATGTGTTGATAAGGGCCAGGAAATATAATCAATCAATTGTTTTAAGTGTGTTCTGCAATAACTTTGCTCAATGGATAGAGAGCGCTATCAATGAGACTGTTCACTTTTAGATAAAAACCCTGTATGTGTGTGATAAGTTATCAACTTTGTTAATGTGATGTAGCAATACATTTTGTAAGTAATGACGTTAATATTAACACTTTGCTCGAAATATGTGAAATTTACACTTTCCCCTCACAGTAAAAGGGCGTATTTATGAGTTATGGGCAAAAAGTTTAATTTCCATGGATGGTTCTTTGGGCTTGTGATCACAAGGTTCGAGCTTTTATAGATATCGTTTTCAAGAAACTGACTGGAGGGGGGGGGGGCACACTTCAGGCAAATTTAAGCTGTTGTATTTGACTGACAGATGGTGTGTGGGTAGAGTGAGTAAATGTTATAAAGTTCAGTTTTAATTAAGTTGTCAAGTTTTATAGTTTGTATCATGAGATTTACGCGTCGCTGGAGTGGTATAAGTTACTTTGTATAGGGTCTAATTGCATATGAAAGGCTTTGTGTGACTCCTGGAAGCAAAGAAATCAATCAATCTAATTGCATAAGATTCTTAATATAACATGATGAGTCTGGGACACCCAGTACTGTTGGCACAATTATATATATTTATGTTCTGGATATAACCAGTACTATATATTATTAACTAGCTGTACTGATAAACAAACACATTGTAAAATTATGTTGCAACTGTGTGTTTGGTCAACAAAGGATTAATCCATTCATTGTCTTATAACATCTCTATATTTAATGTCTTATACTGGTCAGACTGGCAAGCTTAGTGGGTAGATCACTAATCCCTTTGATCACAAGGTCAGGAGTTCAAATCCGGAGTGATGATGATTATATTCCAGTGGCTCTCACTGGTATATCAAAGGCTTTGGCTGGCTCATATAACCTCTGCCTGGAAAAGTACTTTGAAACTTGATCAATCATTTCAATTAAACTGGTATCCAGTACAATGAAGTCTTTGACAGCAGTTAGATGTCATATTAGAAATTTTACATTAAGTCGACAGTTTTAAGGATTTTGTTAGATTTTTCAACATTGACGAGATACATAATGGTAACATAATTGCCATTTGTTATCTTGTTACAAATCAATCACTGTCTATATAGGTACTGGAATCACTGTCTATATAGGTACTGCCACTCCGCCAACAATTCCAATATAATGTTGTTACTCGCCATATTTCATACAGTCGTTCTTGTATGAAGAATTGTCTTTTATGTGAAGAATAAGGGACGAGTTCAAATAAGGGACGAGTTCAAAATTCCCCTTGACATACCACGCAGGCAGAAACCACAGTTGTGCACTGAACCGTGTGGAAAGCTATTTCTGCAATTGACATGAAACATTCCCCCGAATATAGACCAGCTCTCAAACACATCAAGTTATGAAGAATCGGGTCATTTGACACTCTGGGTCGTTTGCTTAAAATCATGTTGATTTTAATTACTGCCAACTTTTATTAATTATCTCTCAAATAGAGACATCCATGGGTGGTACCTGCGGTGGTCAACAGGGGGGAGGTTTGTGTAATGTGTACTCACCCCTAACAGGGGGGAGGTTTGTGTAATGTGTACCCACCCCTAACAGGGGGGAGGTTTGTGTAATGTGTACCCACCCCTAACAGGGGGGGAGGTTCGTGTAATGTGCTGGGCTTGAGATCGTAATGCCCTTGTCAATTATAATTGGGGGACTCACTATCTGGACTGTTGACATGTTTAGGAGGTTCACTGGGTGACGGAGCTCAGTTTAAGATCATATTATGATAACTATAATGATCCTTTTCTTACTTAACTGAACAAACAATGTCACAACCCAATAATATGCCTGCCTCTAAAGTTTAAAACTTTATGAATATTTCATTTAGATTTTGAACATTTCATTTAGAACACAAAATGTAGGATATGCGTGCCCTCTAGATGTACTAAATCGCTGGTTTTCAAGTGGATTATCCTAAGATGATGGCCTCTGTGCTTGGCCACATCATCAAAGCGATCAATGAAGTAACCCCTCCCCCCAATAATTAAATCAGATCACCACGCCTATGTATCCCCCAAGAGACCCCAAGCCCCTTTGTTAGATGGTTGTCCGGATTATTTCATTCATTTCATTGTAAGGTCCAACCATACAATGCCTTTCCACAATGTACCTTTAGAAGTCTTTCAAACAAATATTTTCCAAATCAAGGTTTTTTATATAAAAGTTTTTTCTCTCTCTAAGTAACATAAATCGTTTTCTCTTCAGTCACAATGTGTTTTGTACCGATTCCTTTCTACAAAAGTACTGAAGTAATTAATACTCATGTTTGGTCAGAAGACCGTGTACATGTTAAATGATGGTGAAATGAGTAATATAAAGGTATGCATAATACTATAATCTCACCTCTCACCATTGCACAGACCTAGAATGTGGAAATGGATATGGGAATAATAGCTATTAGGAAAACAGATAGGGAGAGCTAAATGTGGGACTGGAAGCAGAGAGAGAGGGTGTAAAATACCGATCAATAACAAAAAGTAGAATTATTGGGTTGGGTGTAACATCTATTGTATTTCTTGTCTTGTGAAACAAGATAGAAATAATTATTATGAGGGGGGACAAGCATGTACAGTTAGTTGCTTTATGTCATAAAATATCATTAATGAGTCCTGGGGCTGGTACCCATATCGTCATTTCTGATATCTTTGTAAATTACATTAACTTGTGTTGTATACCACTATAGTGTGTGCTGGTCTCTCAATAAATGATATGTCGATCATGTGTAAAATAGGTTGTAAAATGGAAATAATGTGTGTTGTAGATATATTATTATTTATTGATATATATATATATATATATAAATGTATGTAAGTAGCAATGTGTGAGGGTTATAGATTAGGGTTATAGATTCAATGAATCACTTCAATAAAACTATAGCAAGAGGTTGGTATCGGTTGATTTGACACAAGACAATAAGTTGTTGAAACATCCGTTGGTATTTCTCTCTGAATCGAGGCGGCAGTTAATTGAGCACTGAAAATGCTTTAAAGATATTAGTTTTTGACCCGGTGCTTTTTGCCTTACCTACCACGGCTGCTGTAGGTGTGTATATTTGGATTCTCTGTATTTTAAGATTGTAGAGGTTAGTTGAATTGTGACAAATTCATAGAGTTAATAATTAATGACTGGATCATTTATCCTACGTAGGGAGAAAGAGAGGAGTGGTATTTCGTTTGAGAAATACTTATTTAGAACAAATTATACATTGTCACCCTATTTCATTTTTTGTTATCCCTGATGTTGTTGCATATATTTATAAGATCAAGTGATTTTGACTCCTCCATCCATACTCGATTCAGCCCCACGGAGTATAGATAAAACGTTGAACAAAGAAGATAATATTGAAAAAAATAATGTTTAATGTATTCCTCATTTCTCGTTTGTTTTTTATGCTGTACATGACAAATCTGCTGGCCACTGCACGGTATGTGCTTAACTTTAATACAAAAAGAAAGAACCTTTAGTTGGCTGTGTTTTGTCGGTTATATTATCTGTGTTTGTTTATTTACTATGATTGCTGTATGTGGCATCATACTGACATCATTGCTGTGTGTGTTGTACCATGGCAGATCTGTCATCATGCGGACATCATTATCAATTGCTGTAAGTGTTGGTGTTGTACCATGGCATGCATATATGGCATCATGATCCGCCTGTGATCATTTGAATGCAAGGAGAAAGAAACCTAAAATGAGGAATATTGACATGATACACAAACTGCTGTAATCGTCAATTGATGATCACTTGATTTTCCTGAACCTTTTCAGAGCAGAGGAGGTTATATGAGCCACCCAAAAGTCTTCAGCCCGTATTCAAACTTGTTACCATGGCAACTCAAGTCTACTGTCAACTGAGCCTAGCCGGTCAGACAGCTTCAGAAAGTGCTCTCACACAAGAAGACACCAAAGACTTTGATCTACCGGTTAGAGCTACTGGAATATAGTTACAAGGCATTTCCCGTAATTTTAGTGCCAAAAGCCGTTCTTTAATACTTCTGTGAAGTCAGTTCTCAAATATTACTGGAGTCACTACTTTGTAATCGCACTCCTGAATGTGTTCTACTCTTATAATGCACCATGATGTATAAATATGGATAGCTCAATTGCTACAGTGTTCGACTAAGTCTCTTGATGACAATGCTACAACAGGTTTGAATACATTGTGGTAATTGCTATTTTCCAGTGGCTCTAACTGATATATGGCCTTGGGTGGCTGATTTAACATTGAAAAGGGCCAGGAAACGTAACTAATCAATATTTACAAATTAAACCAACTGAGGTTTCCAGGCGCTTTCAAACAAAAAGCCTTTAACATGACTCACAGTATGTATAGTGTTATATGACAAGGGCTCATATGTCCCACAGTGTATAGTGATATATGACAAGGCTCATATGACCCACAGTGTATAGTGGTATATGACAAGGCTCATCTGAAGGTGTATCAGTACCCACAGGCATAGTCAAGACGTGTCTGAAGGCTTATCAGTACCCACAGGCATAGTCAAGACGTGTCTGATGGCTTATCAGTACCCACAGGCATAGTCAAGACGTGTCTGAAGGCTTATTCAGTACCCACAGGCATAGTCAAGTGTCTGAAGGCTTATCAGTGCCCACAGCGTAGTCAAGACGTGTCTGATGGCTTATCCAGTACCCACAGGCATAGTCAAGACGTGTCTGCAGTACCCACAGGCATAATCAAGTGTCTGAAGGCTTATCAGTACCCACATGCATAGTCAAGACGTGCCTGAAGGCTTATAAGTAACCACAGGCATAGTCAAGTGTCTGAAGGCTTATCAGTAACCACATGCGTAGTCAAGACGTGTCTGAAGGCTTATCAGTACCACCAGCGTAGTCAAGACGTGTCCGAAGGCTTATCAGTAACCACAGGCATAGTCAAGACGTGTCTGAAGGCGTATCCAGTATCCCCAGCGTAGTCAAGACGTGTCTAAGAACCACTGGAGGCTTATCAGTACACACTAGTGCTGTCAACACGCGTCTCTGCAACTGTTATAACATCACCCAGAAGAGAGATTATATTCAGAGCCACGACAAATATCATTAAGCCTTCTATATCAACTAGAGAGACAAACATCACCCGAAGAGAGATTACACAAAGCCACGTCAAGCCTTTGTTAAGCCTTCTATATCAGAGACGATGAGAGGTTATACAGAGCCACGCCAAGCCTTTGGTATCTAAGCCTTCTATATCAACTAGAGACGATGAGAGGTTATACAGAGCCACGTCAAGCCTTTGGTATCTAAGCCTTCTATATCAACTAGAGACGATGAGAGGTTATACAGAGCCACACCAAGCCTTTGGTATCTAAGCATTCTATATCAACTAGAGACGATGAGAGGTTATACAGAGCCACATCAAGCCTTTGTTATCTAAGCATTGTATATCAACTATAGACGATGAGAGGTTATACAGAGCCACATCAAGCCTTTGGTATCTAAGCATTGTATATCAACTATAGACGATGAGAGGTTATACAGAGCCACACCAAGCCTTTGGTATCTAAGCCTTCTATATCAACTAGAGACAATGAGAGGTTATACAGAGCCACACCAAGCCTTTGGTATCTAAGCATTGTATATCAACTATAGACGATGAAAGGTTATACAGAGCCACACCAAGCCTTTGGTATCTAAGCCTTCTATATCAACTAGAGAAGATGAGAGGTTATACAGAGCCACACCAAGCCTTTGGTATCTAAGCCTTCTATATCAACTAGAAACGATGAGAGGTTATACAGAACCATGTCAAGCCTTTGTTAAGCCTTCTACATCAACTAGAGACAAAGATAGGTTATACAGAGCCACGTCAAGCCTTTGTTATCATTAAGCCTTCTACATCAACTAGAGACAATGAGAGGTTACACAGAGCCACGTCAAGCCTTTGGTATCATTAAGCCTTCTATATCAACTAGAGACGATGAGAGGTTATACAGAGCCACACCAAGCCTTTGGTATCTAAGCCAAGCCTTTGGTATCTAAGCCTTCTATATCAACTAGAGACGATGAGAGGTTAGCCTTTGTTAAGCCTTCTACATCAACTAGAGACAAAGATAGGCTATACAGAGCCACACAAATCCTTTGGTATCATTAAGCCTTCCATATCAACTAGAGACGAAGGGAGGTTATACAGAGCCACACCAAGCCTATGGTATCATTAAGCATTCTATATCAACTAGATACACTATAGTCAATATCACCACTACAGATGATATTCAGAGCCACTCAAAGCATTTGGTACTACATTGAGACACTGGAATATAGTTAACATCGCTCCAGGTGAGGGGTTTATACATCAGAGCCACTCGAGCCTTTGGTATCAGCTTAAAAACTGAAATATATATGATACACCATGGCAAATAGGGTATTATGTCTTCATTTTGATACAGGCTCAGGGGTGCGCACCACCATTAGCTGCTCCACTGACTTACACACTAATTATGTCTCATGCCAGGTTCTCTGACACCTTCTATAAGTTTGCAGCAGGCTCATGCAATCCTTCGTCATATAGCTAACGAATTGGTCAATTATGGCACTTAAAAATTTCCATACCAAGTGCGATCAGATTTTTTGCTCCCTCCTTTTTTTTTCACAGAACTTGTACTTCAAGTAATCTACTTCAATATTTGGATACCACCACTGTAGGAAAAACGTAGACAACTACCCACAAAATGTCATTCAAAATGTTTTTAAGGACTATATGCAGAGGGATGGCATTATTGTCGCCCATGAATCTGGCTAATGGTGGTGCGGGACCCTAGGTGAGATATTCCTCAAAAATAAATCACTTCTATTATGGACTACCAGGGATGGACATATACGGAGGCCACGGAGGCCATTGCCTTCGTACATTTTGGAATGGCCTTGGTGCCTTATAAAAGAGCAAACAGGTGACAATGATAATTCAATGGGATGGCTTTGGTGCCCTTTGTAAAAATACAAATGGCCTCGA
>JAODAI010111317.1:0-11383 GCA_027575025.1 Scotoplanes globosa | reverse complement strand
ATGTGTGTGTGTGTATATATAATAATATATTCATCATGTAACGGTATACTTTAATAGGCTAAATATGTCTGTGTTTGTGAGTATGTGTGTATACTATAATACACTAGTCTTATAATTATGCACAAATATACATAATTAAGTTGGATTTAACAGAAATAGATTTCAATTATTTCACACTAATTAAGGTAACATTCTGCTGCTAGAGAAAGTAAAATTTATACTATGGATTTTTAGTAAATCTTACAGATATCGTCACCAAAGTCATACGGCTTCTCCATAACTGCTGCCTATGTACAGTGTAAAGTGGATGTCTCGTTAATTTCACACCAACTCAAAATCGATGAAAAAAGGCCTTTATTGACTGACTAAAAGCGAAAATCTGTCGTTTTTTACAGATACCCAACCCTGTAGCCATAACAACCGATTGCAATATTGAACCGCGAATGGAATTATTTTCAAACCTATATAAAATGTACAATAAAATAAGAGTCGTGAATCCCTGTCAATTCTATATGCCGTAGAATTTTAAGTCATCCGGCCGTTTTTCAATATTGTTGAAGAATTTAATTAGAATTTAGTCGGAAAGATTGGGCTTCGCGAAGCAGTGAGTCGAATTATGTTTTGATATACAGCAGCTGAAATAATAAATGAGTAGTCATCAATATTTACTATTTTAATTGCTCCGACCATAATTTGAAGCGAATGTCTAGCTTATGCGATTTGTGGGTTATAAATATTTTACTAAAATACTTTAATATAGTCTGTCATACAAGCAAGCAGTTAATAAAAGACATACATTCACTGTAAGGAATTTGCCAGGCACGATCGAGCAGTTTTTAAAATCTAATTGGTATAATAATACTGTTTCTGTGACACTCTATATATTATCAATGTAAAACTATTATGTAATATACATTGACGAATTTCATAAATTATACATAGGCATATAGACAGAGTACGCAATGTATCACATATATAATAGTATCCGCATAATATATAGCAATATAGGCCTATAATTCATATAGGATTATCGACATGCATAGGTGTATATACATGCTATGATTCACACTGTATGTAAGCATCATATTCCGTTATGCCATACTGCCATGTGTCCGTACAAATAAACATCATTACCGAACATATACCGATACAACACCAACATGTTAGAAAGGACGTAAATGCCAAATAGTTATTCCTATCTTGTTTTAATAAGTGAAAATAATTCCATCAGAATGCCATTTCAGAGCAAGACCACCATGACAAACGGCACGTTCACATGATGAACATATCCCTCTACACCCTGTATCTCCAAAAGGGGGTGGGGAAGAATACATACACCAACTGACCACCACCTATTCATAGGTATGACCCTCCATCATCAGGCCTACCACCCTTTATAAAAATCCCGCCTAATACAGTATTTCCCTCTCAACCCAACATCATTCTTGGACTGCATGGCAGATAGTCTACCACTGATTCACCTCACCTCAACTAAGCTCACATTGCGTATCATATATAGTCTCGTCTTGAAATTCGAGACATTGTCCCTATCTCAGTATCAATATATTGTGTTGCGGTCTTACTGTGCAGACCTCTATTTAATGGAAACGGTATATTGAGGGTTGTCAGAATAGAAAGTTGTGTTCGTCTACTTGAGATGAACTTGCATACATAATTATTTTCTGAAAAATTTAATCCGTCGACCTTTGAATATTCAATCGTAACCATAGAGATATTTACTCATTTTGTTTTAAATCAGAATAAATTAGAATGCCAATCCATATCAAGATCACATTCGCATATAACATGTGTACCTACCTTCTGTGTCCGTGACAATGGGTGAGAAAGCAAGCAGTGTACCACTGAATCAACCCATCTCAACTATAAGCTCACCTTACTGGGAGTAATTAAGTTAAGTTAAATTCCAGGGGGTTCTGCTAGTATAAGCTCTGCTCTTCAGAACATCCTTGCTTTATGTTTATATAATGAATGTTGATAATGTAATGTATTATGTTGTATGTTGATGATGCAATCGTGATCGTGAGGTATTGAGTCGCTTTGCTTTAAATCAGAATCCCAATTCATATCCAGGTCAACATTATTCCCATTATAACATTTCCCTCTACCTATCTGTATCCCTAACACGGGGTGAGGAATATTACGTTAACTAACTACCACATTATTGCTCAAAGCTCTCCACCTGCATCTAGCCACGACCCGCCAATCGCCATCCCCAATATCTCCCCTAAAAGTTTCGCCCAGCACAGTATTTACATATCAACCCATGTTCCTTTGACAATTCAATATACACATTAATCAAATGCCAAATTGAATTACTGTGCTACTTGCGTAGCTATGATTCTAGCCCGTTAATTGTATGGCAAGAGTCTCGAACTCGATTTTCATTTTAAAAAAAATCCTTGGTACCGTGTAGTATTTCATTTTTTATTTATTTTTTTATTAATTACTTTAAGCACTAATCAAATTACCGACCGTGATATGGAAGTGGTAGCTATATTATGTGCCAATTCCTGTTTTAATGTGACACACCACAGCACTATGCACATACTTGGTGTTTACTGTGTATTAAATGATAGTATAGGCTACCACTAGCCCACTACTTTCAGAAAAACAATGTTCAATGTACTGTCTGATGTGAATGAAAAAGCATCTTATAAGTGGTAAGTGTTGCCAAAACCGCCCTAAATGCTGAAAAGGGTTAACTCTGTGTCTTGTTTAGGATATGCAGCACACGGAATTAATCAGAGTGGGCCCAAATATCCCTAAGATATACCCATATGCATCACTGACATGCATTTTACTTTCCCATTTCCAAATTCCCTAGCTACGCCATTATGGCAAGCCGTTTTAGTTTAGATATCATTAATTGAATTATTAATTTAGTTATATGAACAAATAATTACCATTATCACATTTAATTAGTGATATCCACAATTCAATCCTTAATATTAACAACTACAGTGGTTATACCAATAATGAATTAGTCATATATGTAACTATTTGTTGATACCAGAAAATTCAATTAGCAATATATTGTAATTCAATTATTGATATCACTAAATGAATTATTGATATCGGCATTTAGTTTACATATACACATCGACAATTAGTTGGGGATATCGATACTTATTTCTTAATATGACTAATTTAATTATTGATATCAGTAATTGCTTTACTAATGTCACTAATTTATTTGGTGTTATCAAAATAAATATCGATATCACCAATTAATTGTTGATAAATAAGTGTTGATATCGATAAATGGATTAGTTGTATAACCAATTTAATTACCGATATCAGCAAATGAATTAGTTATGTCAGTAAATATTTGTTGATATATATAATTGGTGAATAGTGAAAAAACGGTATGACATAATGGCCTCATATAAATTAATTATGTATAATATGTTTGTATTATTCCGAATATAAATCACTGACTAGGCTACTGATAATTTTATCAATCACCTCTTGATGTGAGGAGAGAGAGCGATCGACGCTATCTTCGCAGCTTCCATGCTTTTCTGTCGCTGATGACGTGACTCTTTTCGAACGCTGGCCCCGTCGCCGACGTCACCCAGTTGTCGAAGCGTTTCACGGTACAGTGCCACCTTTACGTTGAAATCGCGTGTCAGCTGAGGAAATAATTGACAAGTATTTCAACATGGGGTTAACTATGATGCATAGTGCAGTGTAGGTTCCAGGTACTGATGAAATGTGGTTTAAATACTAATGTGTATGCATGGATAACGCCTATACCACTGGAGTGGACAGTTATATAAAGTATATTCATGGCGAAATTTACCCAAATGATGCACGGTCTGAAAATTGTATGTAATTATTGTACTCACGGACAGGCTATAGTGTTTCATAAGTGTGGTACACGTTTCATAAAAAATGAGTAATTCCAACCAGGCAGACGCTATAACTATTTTAGGTCTAGAATTTCAATTCCGTGACCATGATTTATGACTATATGATTTGAAAACACCCCTGAAAACACCCTTTTCAATGCGGCGCCGTCGGCCATCTTAAATTTCTGGATGACAATGACGCTGCATGGAGTGTCAAAACAAATGTCAGATTCGTGATATTTGTGATCAGTTCACTCGAAAAAAAGTATTTTGGTACGTGACTAGAGGTGATGTAGTTCCAGAAAAACTTTTTTCAAAATGGCGCCGAGGGCCATTTTGGAATTTCCCTTTAAAATTTGGTCATATATTTGCAAGGAACACGGAAGCTAATTTATTTCTAAGTGGTCCATAGAAGACAAATGAGTCACTAAGCCTTCCTAGCCGCCAGCAAATGGTCACGTATTTGATTTTCTAGACCTAACTTAAACAACAAATCTACTTTATGCGGCTGTCGCGACATTATCCCTACAATATTCCTCTATCTGTCTATGGTGTAAAATAAACCCCCAACCTATCCTCTGACTCATGTTGTGTAATGACTCTGAATCAATATATCAACACTGAAATATATGCCATTCATGCCTCATATTGCTAAAGTACGGCATTTATACTGAACTACTCATATATGATAATGTAGCATGGTGGATTTGCTCTGCCCATCAAATGCGGATATAAATGGAGGTCATCGAGAATGAGTATTATACAACTTTCAAGTTTATTTCCAAATTCCATAGAACAATTTACAATCAAGGTAGCCTATATCAATCAAATAACATTATAAATAACAAAATATATGCAAAAATGTACAAGATAAAATAATATAGATATGGATGTGAGGGACCAGAAATAAGTAGAACTTTTCGAGTCTGGTCCCAATTAAAATTAACTAAGTATATATAAGTAAAATAATGTAATACTGATACAATTATGAAGGTGAACAATTGAGATAAAATCTAAAAAAATAATTTGAATTGCTTAGAAGAAGAAATTATTTAAGTTTACGCTTAAATATGCTGAGTGTTGGAGAAAGAGTAATACCATTGGTAAGATTATTCCACAAGTGTACGCCTTCTGATCTGACTTGAGATTGAGTTAGTGCAGTCATTGTGTATTGTATATGCATTAAATCTGTTGCACGAGTGTTGTAGTTGTGATAATGTGTATTGGGGTATGAAAGGCCGTTAACCATGGAGTAGATTATGGTGAAATTTAGTACATGAATATTCCCACTTGACAACGATACAAACCTGATAATGTTAGTGTCTTTATCCTATTCCGGCTATTCATATATAGTCGTAATGGGTATATATGTGTTCGCCCGGATAGTAATTCTTTCTTAGATTGTTTATGTCGCAAAATTAAGTCCCTGAATGGGATAATTTTCAATGAAAGGAATAAGAAGGCACACATATTATACTGTAGCCGATAGACGATGGTGTGTTTTTAATATATTATCCCTCTCTGTGATATTTTGACGCCACATTTACGTCAGCAAACCTACATATTACATTAAATATGATCTGGATAAAAAGTCACGTACACACAGTATATAAAACCGTCATGATGGGTTATGGTTATCGAGGCGAGATTATAATATGATCCTACTTTATCAATGTATAAATGTATCCTCTGAACATAAATAACGATTTCGATATCCTATTAAGTGTCAAATCAGTATTTATTACACGTACGTGTTCTAGACATTAATTGTAGTTACATGGAACAAACCTTAAAGTCTATGTGTTTATGTACTGTATACTGCACGTTATCAAGAATATATATAAATACATGGCATCAGGAACGTAATGCATTTGGTGAATGTTATAATATGATATAATATAGGGATGGAACTTCAATTTGTCGAGCTATACAACGATAAGTTTCCAAATGATATAATCAGATAGTAAAATTAGTGCGTTGTGTATGCCTATAGTTTATTGTCTTAGTATATGCGACTATTTGTAACTTTGTATCGGTTAAATCTCCTGGCCCAGAGTTTCAACAACGAGGTTATTTTTATTTCCGATTATATAAGATGTCGAATATAAATTAAGCTTATGCATCATGGATGGTCACCGTACTCACGTCCTGCCCTTTTCGACAAACTACTATATGTAACTAGTTGTATATGGGGTTGTGGCCGACCGATTAAGGTTTGTAGCTTTGGAAGATAATACGAACGGGTTTTGTCTTCACATTTTAAGAACAGACTGCCACTCGACGTGAAGTTATTTACAAAATACTCCACTTCGATGGTCGCTTATCGTAAAATAAAGTGCCATCCAGGCCGATATATATTAACATGGCTTCTTTTCGAAAAGGACAGGATGTAACTACACTGCAAAAACACATTGGTCAAATTTGACCAACTCTTGGTCAACTATGCACCGAACTAAATTCGGTCAAACTTTGTGTGCAATTTCCCATTGTAATTTTGATCATATTTGGTTTGGTGCATAGTTAACCGTTACATGTATACACAATGATCACATTTCACCAAAAATGAATCAACTTATTTGGACACAAATTTCAATGGGAAATTCCACACAAACTTTTACCAAATTTGGTTCGGTGCATAGTTGACCAAGACTTGGTCAAATTTGACCAATGTGTTTGTACAGTGTATAGGCAGACATGATCCCAGTGAGAGTTACATCGACCCACTCTTAATTCCCAATTCTTCTCCCAGTGACGAGATTGATATTTAACGTACTCATTTGAAGAACGAGAATGCAGATCAGCCTTTGGTCATTTCCCCCAAAGCTTAAGGAAAGGTGATAATTACCTCTGCACGACAACCATTCTTCACACCCAATTGGCAGTTTCGGCAAGAAACCTGAATTGACACCATACGGGGATCGATCCCGGGACCCCCCTCTCTACCTCTTGAATCCCTAAATAGGATGAGGAAGAAAAGACTAACTGATAGCCGCATCATTGGCCAAAACTCTCCACCTCCCTCTATTCCCTCCTAAAATCCCTCTCCACACAGTACTTCCATCTCAAACGAGGTCTACCCCTTCTACCGACCTCCACAAGTGTGACATTGTCATTTGGGGGAGTCGCCCTTCATCCATACGCTCTATATGTCCAGTACACCGCATGAGCCCCATTATCATACTATCCGTAAGACTTATATTCATCCCAATCTCCTCCCGAATATCCTCCAACCTACCCTTATCCACCCGCCTAACCCAGGAAATATTTATATTTTTATGCTAATAATTACAAATAGAGCTTTCAAACAAAAGAATATCTCTTTTTCACACACAATAGTCTATCTTGTTTACTTTGTGTGTTTCCAATACGTATATTTATTTTGTCAAACTATTATATATAATTTATATCGAAAATAACGGACCTAAAAGCTCTATATGAAACCAGATTAGCTAAAAAATGAACAAAGAAGCAAACTGACGAAGCCTTGGGTTTGGCGAACTCGTACCATTTTAAAACTATTTGTTTTTAGTTCAATTCACCTCATAGTTGTTACATTAATGTATAGCCACTATTGGTGTGCAATATATGCGTTAGGAAACATAATCATAGCCAGACTATAGTATTGTGTCCCTCTGACCTTGGCCATATAAGTCTATGGTGTAGCCCATTTTCACCAAACGTTAACACTATCCAGGGTGACCCGGTCGACTTCAGTGTAAATTGACACGACTCGTTTTGATAATACATTTTATCGATGGAATATAAATATTAACCAAAGAGTTGATTAACTTGACATATCCGTAAATGTGTAGCCAGTCTTTTACGTTTTAGTATATATCTCCAATGAACTTATCCATTTTGTCGAAATATAATGGCGGTGGTGTCCATTGCCAAATTAACAAATACCAATATTTTATTTGAACCATCAATGACTCAGATATATTCTGAATATTAAACGGTTCAGATGGGGAAAATAAATTGAAACGGAGAACCGTTAAAAATTTGACTAGATATTTTTAGACTGTATTTAGTAATAGGCTACTAATAGACATAATTATATTATATACATATTATTCACGTATTATATATTTTGGGCTCCCCCGTTTTAGAAGCCTATGTGATATGGAATTGTACGTTTTCTATTTTTTTCTAGTATACCGTGTCTTAGCAATGCCATAGTATTGACGACAATCTTTATTCGATGCCGTTATGCCCTAATGCAAGTGAGTAATCTTAGACCTTGTGCTTTATACATATCCCGTATGTGAAATGTCACCGGTAAGGGGAATCGTTTCCCGTACAGTATATATTTGATATTATCCTAATAATTAATGGTTTCGAGTTCAATGGCTAAAACTATTTCATGATGAGTTGAAAGATTGAATGTTCTAGTCAACGAGGCGGTCTTTAACTTTGCCTATTTAGGTCATGGTCCAACGTAAGGCTAGGCTAGACCCTAACGTTATACCCAGTCTAATATTAGGCCTAGCCTGTTGGTATACATTAATGACGTCATAGCCGTATGGTACAAAAATGCACTGTATAGTAAAAAATGCACTAGGTGGTAAAAAAATGCACGGTATTAAATGCACGAGTGGTACGTAATTACTGAGCAATAGTGATTTTTAAAATCATGTCATGTGACACACGGTTGTCCAATCAAATGTCTAGAATATACTTGGATATTGTATAATATGCGGATATATCCAATTTCCCCCTATTCCAGTATTAGCGCTATATACATATAGATGTTATATAATATACATATAGCCACATAACCATGCATGTACTATACCGAACAGTAGGCGTACCTTGTTATTTTTATTTATTCATGTAACCACCTGCTCGTGATCTGTCTCTTAAATTTCACCAAGACAAATATATCCGCTGTCGACGATCCAAACAGTCACATGGTCTGCAATTATAGTAAATATATAGCCTATATAGGTAAGAAGAGCACTTAATTATATATTCACTCATGGCCGGCCACAATTCTTCAGCGTTGCATGTAACGTACTCCCTGATTTAGTTGGGAAAATATACATGGTATGAGAAGCTATATACTGTTTTACTGTAACCAACTTGACTTACATGGCGCGAATTTTCCCGCCATTACTCTTGTTCTGTCACATCAGTGATTCGGTGAAGGTCACAATGTGCCGCAAATCAATTATTAAGAGTGCGAGGCCAAATCCAAAACATACTTATACGTTTTTTAATTTGACTAACACTTTCCTCTGTAATTCTGTCCATATCAATGAAATCACAAACATTAAACACATAATTTGAATGAGTATAGGCAATACTCTTCAAAAAGATATAAAACCCAAACAGCTGAGATGAACTGTGTTGCTATGGCAACACAATTTTGTTAGCGCGATGGACGAAACGACTAAAATTCCTTTTTTTTTAATCCGAACGTTTGTATTAATATTATCATATGCAATTGTAATTGAAGTTTACTAATAATAAATATAAGGAGATTATAAACAAAAAACAATAACTATGAGTATGACACTTTGAGTAACTTGATTTATTTTCCGATTAAAAAAATGTATGATGGATGGAATTGCGACGGATAATGAGTCAAATACACAAATGTGGCACTCATCACATCAGTTGTGGCACTCATCACATAAGTGTTTGGACTCATCACATAAGTTTTTGGACTCATCACATAATTTGCGGCGCTCATCACATCAGTTGTGGCGCTCATCACATGCAGTTGTGGCCATCACATAACTAAGCATTTTTGGCGTTCCATACATAGTAATCAGCAATGTGGAATTGTTGTTGCACACCTTTTTGTATGGCGCTTCGTTATTTGGCTGCAGGGCAGACGATGCCGATACTTTCACAAGCAGTAAAATACACGCGTTGTCACAGTAGTTACTGTGATATCGAGATGGCCTAGTGGTTAGGGCGACTGACATGGAACTGTGATGTCCTCGGTTCGAATACCAGCACTGCATGCTGGTCGTTTTGGAATGTGTGTGTCGGTTGGATACGTTATATCCACTGTTCCTCGCCACCCAGGTGTAATGGGTATATACCTGTGAAAATGTGTACCAGCATTCGGAAGGTGATCTTGCAAGTCGCAAATGGGCCACACCGCTTATATACATTTGATTTGTCATATATAAGACAACAGTAACCGGTGACGATATGAATGATTACAGACCATGTCGAAAGACAAGGCTTAGCATGTTTGTTTTATTGAACAGAGGTTGTATATACTGTATGTCCTATATCATCTTAAAGTAGTGGCAGTGATTCGTATTAACTATACTACGTTATTTGTAACTCCATCGCAGCATCGCCTCATTATTCACTCGGAGTCAAAAGTATCAATTACGTAAAATGAACATAGTTGACTGCATGTCTCTAAATCTCTCCTCATTACTCCTGTTCTGTCACATCGGTGATTCGGCGTAAGATCACAATGTGCCACACAAACTAATTATTCAGAGTGCACGTAGACAATTCACGGGTAACGTGATACATTTTTGCGATGCCATTTCGTTGGCGTAAGAAGCCTTGTTCTAGTTCCTCGAATTTCCATATCAAAGCATCAAAACAATATATGTGTAGAGAAAGAGAGAGGAGAGGGTACATGTCCTCATCAAGGGACTGCATAATTACCACCATATAGTTGGTTTTGCATATTTCGTGGGGTATAGCGGGGACTACGGAGCAGGTTCATCCCAGCGCATAACAAACAACGTGTCCCAACACACAACGTTCTAAGAACGTTATACAAATATTGTGCTTGTGTCAGTCAAGTTCACGATAATAATACTACGTCACATTAACGTCCGGTCACTGGGTTTGCTTGCCACATCTTTAAACATTTGACTACAATTAGGTAAACGCACATTGGTCCAACTAAAACTATGACGTAATGTCGATGTTCGGATAATATTTTAAAAACGGTTATGTGATGTTGTGATATTACCCTCCTGTGACCAAACTTAAAAACGTATACAAATAAAAAGTATCCCGAAGACATTTTCACGTTAACGTTTTTCTAACGTCTTTATAACCCTGATAACGCGACAAAGTAACTTAAACAAATAACGTTATTAAACAAACATGCAATATACGTCTTTTGAATGACTTTTTGTAACATTCTTTAAACATCAAAGTTGTTATATGCATGGATATCATTGTGATATACTCACTGATTTGATGGTACTGATATTGAATTCGTGATAATAAATTAATTGTGAAAATCTTCAAAATAGTTGGTATAATCGTTAGTTATGTAGACACATATTCTATTTATATAACTATTTATGTTGTACATATCACTAGTTTATTTGCTGATATCACTAATTATATTGGCGATAACATACTTATATTATGATATATAGAGATGTCGAGATAGCCCAGTGGTTAGGGCAACGGACTCGTGACTGTGAGGTCGCCGGTTCAAATCCCAGCGCTGCTGTGGTTATCTTGGGGTGTGTCCTTGGGCAAGGCACTTTATCTTGATTGCTTCACTTTACCCA
>JAODAI010111206.1:0-11383 GCA_027575025.1 Scotoplanes globosa | reverse complement strand
ACAAGATTTGTGTAAATTTTGGTGGAGGTCAAAGGTCATTTGAGGACAAACACTGAACACGTGGTTTTAATATTTGACCTAAAATGACCTTTGACCTCCACCAAAATTTACACAAATCTTGTATGCATTAGGGTCAACCTTCTTACCAAGTTTGAATACTATCGTACGTTAACTTTTGGAGAAAACGTATTTACAAGCCATTTATCTAGCTATTTCTGTACTTTAGTTGTAAGGACCATACGTCACAATAGTCTTGATAAAGACGTTTATACAAAAAATGGCGTCCTAAATTTGAAAACTTCAAGCATTAATATATTGAGAACGGAATGTCCGGTGGTGGTGGTGGTGGTGGTGGTAAAGCACAAATCTGAATAGTTGATAATGCTTTCGCCCTAGCGCGTGTTGCTATAAAAATTATATAACATAAATCGTTTTGAAAATAGTCAACAAATTGTTTCATCCAATCTGGCAACCGTGCCGAAACCATTTCTGTCAAATTAGGCATTAAAAACCATAATAACCTAACATGCTATAACACGCGGAGCATAAATTCATAACCCTAACCCTTGTTTACAACATAGAAGCATACAACACCTATAGCTACAGGTCGAAAATTAGGCTTTTATATGCTCCTATGTTACGTAATTAATCTATTGGGCATGGGTGGAACTGGGGGGGAGGGGTAAACTTCTCATGCACGTACATGCACTCCACCGAGCCGCTACTGCGCGAAACTATGAAACGTGTTTACCTGTTTGGTTTTCACAGCTACCGTTATACAATAATACAATATGTCCAAAGATATGTGTTGTGTAATTTACATGAATAAAATAATACAGCATGATAAAGGCAGCATTATTTTTCCATCTCTGTAATTTTATTAAAACCATTGTAATAATACAGTGCACTGATAATCATAATTTACAATAATCAAATTTGAAATTATATTATGCCACGAGAAATATCATTATGAGCATGCATCGTAGTAGCTCCGCATCGCATCGGCATCCGAGTCAGACTAACCAATATGATAATGGCATTGAAGAGTATACCGCCACCGTGTTTCTATTAATCGGTGCCCAGACTGGGAAACCTATTTATCTAGCGGTTTTACGTTCAGTCGTTTTCATTTGAGGTGATGGAGTGAACGGGAGAACTACGGAATGACAACCAGGTATCTCCTGTAGTTTCACGGAAAGATGACGATGACCCGCGTATAGCGGATTCGGTGCAAAAATTAACGCAATATCCATCGTGGTATAAAATAGTTGGATCCGTAATTCCGATTCATATAGCCTACATTTCGAAAACGTCGTTTAATCACCAATGTTGAGGCTGACGAAAACAAGGAGACGATATCGAAATCACCACTTAAATGACCCCTGCATCGTGATAACAACCGGTATTCAATAACAATGGCAAGTTTTCGTGTCGTGATATCACGTGCAAGCGTAGCCATTGTTGTTGTTCTCGTGAATTTTATGATACCAGTATACGGGAATGCGTGCGACAATCTTCAAACGAGTACAAATGCGTCAACTTCACCGAGAGATAACCGAGAGCGCCTATACTTTTCCTCGGCATTTATAATCTTATTCTGTTTTGGGTGTTTCGCCTTTCTTCTCGCCTGGATGTTCAATACAATCCGGGCATACATTTATAATGATCAGGTATGTGTTACATTTATTTATATCTAAAGTCCACACACGATGGAATGAGACTAAGCGTGACATATAGGACAACATTACATCCCGTTACGAGGTTAACATGCACATGTACGTGTAATTTGCTCTCCATAATTATTGCCGTTCAGGTTAAAACTTATTAATTTCAGCATTGTGGAAGGAGGTCTCGGTAAAGGGGGTGTACAAAGAAAAAAATCATCCCATCCATATCATGCACCCCTTCACCCAAGAATGGGGATAAAGTACATTTCAGGCGTTATACATTATAAACCTTATACTTACATCCAGATCTCTTTGTTTGTTTGTTTGTAAACTTTATTTAAACAGAGTAGCCACACACCAACGAAAGCTGCTTTACAGATGGGCCCTGCAGAACAAGCTAACATACAAAGAATAATAATATATTAAGTATAATGTATAAAATTGATATAAAAAATTAGCACAGTATAAGATATAAATATATAGATACATAATATAGAAATATAATAATATAAAAATATGACAACAACATTTAAGTTGAGGAGGCTGTCTCTCTCATAAATTTGTGACAACGTCTAGTGAAACTAGCAGGAGAGGGAGCAAGTCTGATAGTCTCAGGCAGGCTGTTCCAGAGGGTAGAACCACGGTGTTTGAACGAGTTTAGTTTGCAATACATCAGTATATGAACTGCAGAATGTCTTGAAGTTAGGTATGCAGTCTATGCAACAACAAAAATAACGTTATTTTGATAATTATTATCTAAGTTAATTATACATTATATGCAAATTTCATTTATTTTTCACAAAAGCCATAAAATACATCTGACGTAGCTATGTAGACAAACTCTATTATTAGGAATACATTACAAGACTAGTATATAGTTAGTTTAAGAAATCGTGATATTTTAGTATTTTTATGTTTTTAATCATGTATTAGTTGATGTAGGCCATTCTATTCGTCTTTTGTTATTTTTATTCAGCTATAATGCATTATGTTGTTTTGTTTATTGTCGTAATTTATTATTTTAAATCAAAGTTTTGTATTTGATAACAAGTTCACACTTATCATACACAAAACATTATATTTCAATCCACAAAAGTGCTACAACATAAACAATATGCGTCCATGCTTTCTGTGTACAAACGTTCGCAAAAAATACACATTTGATGATATTTGGGTTGAAATCTAGGTATAATTGTCATGTGACATATAATTTACAGGACTAGTTTATAAGAAATCGTGATATTTTAGTAATCTTATGTTTGTAGTACTATTTATGAGTTGATGAAAGTTATTTTATTCGTCTTTTGTTGTTTTTATCGAGTTATGTATTGTTTTGTCTATTGTCGTAATTTATTATTTGAAATAAAAGTTTTGTATTTCATAGCGAGTTCACACTTATCATACTCAATACATTACATTTCAATCCACAACAATGCTATAAACAATCTGTGTCACGTGCTTGTTGTGTACAAACAATTATGCATCAGTCAGTACAATTGATCATCCGGGTTGAGATCTAACTGTCACGTGATATCTAAAACGAGGTCAAAAATTCCGCAAAACAATGAGAGGAAAAAATTATAATACGGGTAAAGAAAATTTCATGCGCAGAACGGTTGCGTTTCAAGTGTTAAAATGTCGAAGCGGTATTATACATATATTTAAATTACAATTAAACCTGTACTATACTGACGAAATATCTTGGAAACTGAAACCGCATGCAAAGATAATGATCTGTGAAATCTACTGGATATTTTGTAATGCGATTTAACCAAGTAAATGTAGGCCTACAACTTTTTTAAATCAAATAAGATCCGTATACAAGATCCAACTTTCAGAGTACGAAACGAATAAAATGTTCAAATAATCGGAAGTTAATCTGAAAATAAAAAATATTTATTGCGACAAATAAATCATGCACCATAGGCTATAATACTGATCCCAACAATTCAATATCCGTGAAGCTAATCTGTTGAAGCTGATCTATTTTAAATATTACTGTTAGTTAACAAGAAAATTATAATTTGTTAAATTTTAAACTATAAGAAATATTTCACTTCATGAAAATCAAGTGAACCAGTAGGAACATTGAACAGACTTCAATATAAACAATGTAATTTCCCTTGATATGGAAAGATAGCTCGTGTATGCATACAGTGCATATATGCCTACAACAATATTCTTAACTCTTTATAGCTGATATTTATGTCATATGTTGGCCAACTTTGTATCATTCAGACTGTCATATTACAGTATTACGCGATAAATAATACGCATATATATATATATATCCACCCTCCATGTGAAATATCAAATGTAAATAATTAAATAAATCCATGTAGATTATGTATACATAAGTCTATATCATTCACTACGGAAATATCAAAAGAAATCTGCGTAATTTTTACGTTTTTCTTGTCGTTGTATAAAACTCAATTAGAAGCAAATATGTGTGATCAAGTATCATGGTGCACTTAACCTATTTACTGTTAGACTGCCCTTTGATTGAGATAGTGTAGTGATATAGTATGTATCGTGAAGTTAACTGCGTACAAAACGTGTACAGACGTATGCCTATATATAAACATACGCCGTATATATATTATGCATATACATAAAATACATAATTTTGCAATACATGTATATACACGTGAAATTATAATTCGTTGTAAAGGAAATATATTTCTTATTACATCCCATATACCATAAAAAAGTATATGTTCTGTTATTCGCGCTAATAATAAAGGTACTACACTTCGCGTATATACGGTAGGCCTAAACATTCCCCGGTATCCATTGTAAAGAAAATATATGTATAATAGTATTAGTACATCTCTCTGTCTATCTCTACCTTATGAATCCCTAAAAAGGGGTCTGAAGAAAACACAAACTGACAGCCGCATCATTTGCCAAAGCCCTCCACCTCCCTCTATCCGTAGCCATGACTCTCCAATCACCATCACATCCAGCCCTACTGAAATCCCTCTCAGCACAGTCCTTCCATCTCAGACGAGGATTCCCCATATACCTCTTCTCCCAATATCCACATGTGACATCGCCATTTTCGGGAATCGTCCTCCATCCATACGTTCAACATGACCATCCCACCTCATGCGCCCCCTTATAATCACCATCTTTGTAAGGCTCCTATTCATCCCAATCTCCACCCGAATACACTCCCAAAAATGTGTTTAGCGATTAAACGTTTTTTTGCCCCCACTTTCGAAACACGTTTAATTGCTAAGCAAAGAGTCAAATTCCTAAACACCATGTGTTTAATATCTAAACACTATGTGTCCCAATCTTTAACGTGTTTAGAAAAGTGTTTAGAAAAGTGTTTAATTACTAAACACTGTTTTTGGAGTGTATTCTACAACCTATACTGCTATCCACCTGCTTAACCCCCGCAATCTTTCTCATCCAATTATTTTCGCATATTTGGAGTCGCTGTTGTTGAGCCCCTGAGGGGGACCACTGTGTCAACCCCTTAACTATACAAACAGGGATAACACATGTACATAATACCTTCCCTTTTAATTTCTTAGAAATATGTCTATCTGACATATTTCTTAGAAATTAAAAGGAAAGGCATTTCTCATTAATAAAAAGACAAAATATTTGCATTTTGTAAATTAATGTTTCCCCAGCTTTAGCTTGCATATATCATTATTGCTTAGTCCTGGCCTAATAATGGTACTTTACGCGTTTTTCGTTGAAAAGAAAATGTATTACTACATGTGTCACAAAACCATAAAAAATTTAAAATATTTGCATTTTTTATAGCAATAAATGACTCACTTGCAATGTATTACTATATAGAATAGATGTACATCCCAAACCATAAAACTAAAATTATTGCATCTTTTAAAGCAATAAATTGAATAGCATTATTGCTTAGCCCTGAATTACGATTTTTAATGTAATTCGAAGCAGTGGTATAGCCGTAAGTGTGAATATTGAGTTCTTTCGAATTGGTACTTCAATAGTGTATAATGTATTAGGTATAGAATGTGAGAATGAATGTACTCCGCCACTTCAAAACATGTTTGGATATTTGAAAACTATTATTAATATCACGTGCATGTACCACATCCGGACAACAGTCGCGTACTATGCTTCTAGTAGCGCGAAAAAATATATTACAAATTGGTTTCAGCATCTCGAGTGTTGTCTTCGCTGCACTGTTAATGGGTTTCTGCAATTTCTGTGATTTGTTGAGAAAAAAATATGCAATTTGAGTGTCTTGAGAAATGCATTAAATGATAACTATTATATCTACCTGAAAATCAAAATAATATAAAATATGCTATTGACTTAGCGTAAATCAACACCATTAATCTATACATCATATAAAGTGGGTTTGTCGAATTTAATAAAAAAAATACATTGGTGTAACTGGTTGCTTGATATATATATATTGAAGTAGCCTACTTAAAGGAAAGGGATTACAATTACATAGACGTTTTCTGGTTCATGGCTTTAGTTAGTGAATAAATATCATTCACAATATAGGAATTTGCATGCAATGAGGTTACCCATAGTTAAACAAGGTCGTTGATACTGATATACTATATCTGAATATCGTCATGACCGTGAACTGCTATGCAGCCAGGGGGATGCTCAGCGGCGTATCGAAGGGGGTGGTATTGTGTCACGTTCCCCCAGTCTCCGGTATTTCTAGAAAAGAAAAAGAAAAGAAAATAGGGGATATGAATAAATGGGAAATGAAATTGATGAACACAAACTTGAAATTGCATAAATGTTGCACCAAATTGTACGCAAGGACACAAAGCTGTACTGGTCAAAAATCGTATGCTCTGCGCTAGCCAAAGTGGAGCTCCGCGTAGATCATATATCAGACAATTAAGTGGAATGTCCAAATCAGTTAATTGTATACACCGGCCGCACATAGGTCATCCAGGGCAGCGCTATTGTGGGATTTGTTCCATACCTTTATGATGACCTTTACTGGCGATCGCGAATTGGCTACCGCGTCCGGGGTACCCGACGCGCCGTCTGTCCGGTCAGCGAAATTTTTTCCCCAGCAAGGTTTCGGCAGATTTGGATTATTTGATAAATGGAAATGGATTAGAAAACAGGGCTATGGTCAGGAATATATCCTAGAATTGCTTTCCTTTAGATAACCGATGTCGGTCTTTCATAATCTGAAGTCAAAATGTAGAAAAACGTGACAGAAAGTAGTTTTTAATCAAATAGTGGTTTCCAACAATATGAGTGGTCAATGTATGAAAATCTGCCAAAACCCTCCTGGGAAAAAAAATTCTCGTCCGGGTAGCGGTGCGAAATTATCGAAATCCTGGGAGGTCGATTCACCGACATCGGCCGCGATGTGAAGACAGGCTAGGTAGTCTTAATGTAGGTACTATGGGAGGAAATAGTTCAAAATTGGTGGAGATGAAGTGGAAGGGGTATAGAACGAGGATATTACCTGGCGGGATCAAATCGTTTCATGCAGGGGTTGGAAGAGTAATGGGGTGGTATTATAGTTTCAACAGGGAAGGGTAAGGAAGTGGTGAGGGTGGAGAGGTGGGAAGGGAGAATTATTCTCATGTGGGTCATACTTAGTAATAAACTGGTAGGTATTATGTCTGTATATGGTCCCCAAACATGGAGGGGGAAAGCCGATAAGATTGCCTTTAGAGATGCGCTGGAGAGGATGGTGGGCCAGGTTGAGGAGGGTACCATGTTGTGCGTAGCGGGGGACGTTAATGCCCATGTTGGAGGCAGAGGGGTTAGTGAATAGGAATGTTTAGGTAATTTTGGATGGGGTACAAGGAACAGGGAGGGCAGCGAGTTGGTAGAGTTATGCCTCCGTAATGGCATGGCGGTGGCCGGTTCTTTTTAAAAAAAGAGAGCCAGTCACAAAATTTCGTACAGCACAAAACGGAGGTGGACTTGTTGGTAGTTAGGAGGGGGAAATTTTGGAGAGCTAAAGACTGTACGATTTTAGCCGGGGAGCATGCACGGAGCTTTGTTGACCTATATGAGCAGGTAGGCGGGGTTGAGGAAGAGTGGGGGATATTTAAGCTTGCTTTTGTGTGGGGGGAAGAGACAATATGTGGAAGGACCTCGAGCAATAAGGGGGGGGGTCGTGGAAGAAAAGCCAGATGTGGTGTACAAAGGATGTAGAGAGAGCGGTGGGTGAGAAGAGGGAGGTCTGGAAGAAATTAGAAGAGGCCAGGGATTGTGGATTACAACCGGAGTTAGCCTTACGCCACCTTTGTGGTCAGAAAAAGAAGGCAGCTAGGAGGGCCGTAGAAAAGGCAAGATGTGATATGGAAGATTGCATTTATAAGCAGCTGGATGATGATAGAGGGAGGAAACTTATCTTTAAGATGGCACGGGACAGGAATAAAGAAGGCGTGGATGTTAAGGGAGGCAGAGTGGTTAAGGATCACAATGGGAGGTTAGTCAATGACAAGGATGAGGTGTCAGTTATTATTTTCTTCCTCATCCCTTTTTAGGGATTTACGAGGAAGAGAGAGATCTATTCAAAAAGAGCAATCGACAACGTGACACCATTTGAACACCCCATGCATATACAAGGCAACACATAACTATGTTTTTCCAAGAAAATATTTCTGCAACCCCCTCCGCTATGGCGTATAGCTGCTTGTAAAGTCTATAATGGGATGGTCGTGTCTACATCTATAGAGGTTTTACTCCGGGCACTCCGATTTTCCCCTATATGCCCTGGTTCTTCCGTTGCGCGTGGCTTTCGGGAAGATTAGCCAATGGCCAACGAAGTTATACCCTGCTCTAAAATGTTGAAAATAAAATGGGGAAATAAAATATTTCGAAACAATAATGTGTTACAAATCTTCACATGGCTTGATTGTTATATGGCCTATGCTAACTGAACAAACTGATAAAACTGATGTGTCGCTAAGCAATTATCTCTCTATCTCCCATAATATAGTTGTGGGAATTTGCAACATATAGTTGCGGGAATTTGCAAGATATTGTCTCTCACATTATAAATCATATAAGCCAAGTTGCAGCCCTGTCAATATATATAAATACTTACCATCTTCAGCACGAAATTTTTCGCCAGTCAGCCAGTGCACACATTACAAAATCAGAACCTTTGGCAGAGTACTGTCAGGAACGGGATATATCCCGATGCTGACACATTAAAAAGTCCCTGTTGATGGATTTCTGACCGCACACTAATAAACAGTGACCTCGCCTTGGTCTTGCATTGACTGTGTACTAGGCCATCAAAATATCCCGGCATATTAAACAAAAATAGCTCAAATTGATACCGATATTTGGGCAAAATTAATACAAAACACGTAAAACTAGACCTAAAGTCTCTGAATAATACAACTACAACATCAACAGACCTGAAAAGTGAGTATATTTTATTTTATTATGGTGTCCCAAAATGTCCACTATGTCTTCCGAATCACATAAATAAGTGGAGGAAGTCCCTGGTGACTTGATATGTTGCAGTGATATGACACTCAGTCCATGGGAGAATATTTCTAATGATTTATACTTTTTTTTCAGATCGGTGATGATACCATTTCAAGTCACAAACGGCTTTCATGTCACAACTGCGGGGTTATAAACTCTCTCTACTGACAGCCGTATCATTGGCCAAAGCTCTCCACCTCCATATATCCGTAGCCATGACCCTCTAATCATTCTCCATCACCTCCATCCCTCCAACACAGTCCTCTCATCTCAAACTAGGTCTCCTCCTACCCCCTCTACCAACCTCCACATGTGACATAGCCAATTTCGGAAGTCGCCCATTCAGCACTTCGAAGAATTGTTCAGAACTTCCAAGAATTGGTACATATATGGAACACGCGGGTCCGAAATGTGTATATGTTTGCCATTAAAGGGATTGTACAGTTTGTTTCAATGTTAATTGATATTAATTATTATAGAGCAGAAAATTATCTACCAAATGCTTCAAACTAGAGTCAAATCGGAAATTCCGTTCTCAATATATTGATGTTTGAAATTTTCAAATTTAGGACGCCAATTTTTTTACTAACGATAAAGTACATAAAAGGCCTGTTAAATGGCTTGTAAATGCGTTTTCTCCAAAAGTATACGTACGATATTTTTCAAATTTGGTATGAAGGTTGACCCCAATGCATATAATAACCTTCCGGTTTAATAGTGGGCACGAAACCACTATCTGGTCTCCCGCCTTGCAGGCGGATGTTCTAACCATTGAGCCATGCTAACCGGTACATCAAACTGTATATGATGGTTCAAGCTCTCGCTGGCAACACATCATATTGCAAGAGGCAGCGGTAAATAGAAACTACCTGTGCCCTTTCTATCCTAATTATTACTTTCTATTATCAGTTACATATAAAACCACACACAAAACATATTTTATACAAACTAATGACCGTTACATTGTTATCGGTAGACTTACAGGATATATCATCTTACTTACAGGACTTCCATCATCATCTGACAAGTATATTCTTGTTTCAAAGCCTTCCAGCAAGAACATTGGAATCCAGGCTTTGAGTCACACTGCAGCAGAGCAGCGCGGTGGAACAAACTACTATCACACATACAGAATGCTTGTTCTGTTTCCACTTTCAAGTCTTCATTTAAAACATATTACTACAAGCAAGTCTATGGTTAATTTTGTTCAGAGCATTGAACTTTGGGTTAATGCGCTACATAAGCACGGATGCAATAATAATAATTATCACTTAGTGGCATCAAATATTTACAAACTGCCCAATGCTGGAATGAATCACTGATTGAATACCCAAGGTTTATCAGTATCGGGATATAGAGAGCTAAGCCTTCATCTTATATGTAAGCTACACTAATGTATACAACATCAGCCAGGTATGGAACCTACAACCCAGCGATACAAAGCCAACACTTTATACACAGAGTTAAACAGTTTCGCTTCACTTATTGCAGATCAGTTCGCTGTTGTGGATGGCTCCCAACATCGGTATAATAAATTGTTAATGCAGAAAGTAATATTAGCAACTGCGAAATGATCAACCATTCCGAGGCACTACTCCTGTCCATCATTGGTACCATAATGTTTACTCAACTTGTTTGCTGCATGAAAGATGGGAATTGTGTCTTTGACTGTATCTTGTTCGCTGCATGAAAGATCTGAGATGTGGCCATCAGTATATCCTGAGATCGATGGAGGAGTTCTGGCTTGTTTTAGATATAAGGCCCTATACAGTCATCCTTGGGCTGCGATGTGTTAGATACACTAGATATAAAATGCTTACAACATCCTGATATAACTTGGTATTCACTCCTCTCCGTCTAGTAAAACATACACATACATACATGTAAGGTGTATTATACTGTGTCACTGGATATCTACTGTAAGATGCAATGTTATCTGTTTGGAGGATGTAGGTAGGGCTGTGGCTATGAAGCTGGTTATCATTTTGTGTTATATGATGTAGAACAAACAACCTGATATAACTCACTCTCCGTCAGGTAAGATATCCACAGGTGGCATAGATATTATCTGGTTATGTGATGTAGAACAGCCCGATATAACTTGGTATTCATTCCTCTCCGTCGAGTAAGACATCCACACATGCAGATAGGAGGCTATGCCACTAGGTATCCATTGTAAGATCCGAGGCTGTGCCACTGGGTATCCATTGTAAGATCCGAGGCTGTGCCACTGGGTATCCATTGTAAGATCCGAGGCTGTGCCACTGGGTATCCAT
>JAODAI010111095.1:0-11389 GCA_027575025.1 Scotoplanes globosa | reverse complement strand
AAATCTAGGATAAAGAAAATAGCGTATTAGTGTATACATTCAGTTAGAAGTACGTTAAATAATTGCACTAAAATAAATATTAATTTAGTCATTTTTATAAAAGATAGAAGTATGATACATGAATACGTCTATATTCATATTTAATACAATAGTTATGAAGTTTGTACAGTACTACATACTATTGTATTGAGTCTCCTTTAACAATTGTACCAATTGTGTTTATTTAACATCGATATCATATACATCAGCCATCAGTAGCTTTATGTGAACCGTTATCTATAGTATGCTTCATCTTGATGTACATAACTATTAGTATGTAATATTGTAAATAATATAATTATATAGTATAACATTTTGCAGCATTACGATGTGACCGTTGCGACGAGACCGTTGAATTATCCTATCAATAGCAATGTAAAATGATATCATTGAGCTACATTTAAAAATGTATATATCCAACACTAAGTGGTAATAATAACATACTATAATAGCAGGTATCATATTCTACGATTATATATACGATAATGCGTAAATAGTATTAAACGGGTACATTTCTTCGAACGTCAGGCTTTTAAAAAATAGATCTAATTAGACATATTTTCAAGTTACCAAACAAAGACAATACATAGCGGTAAACATGTAACTGTATTTAAATAAAATAGAGTAGTATATACCACAATATCCTGCAACTAGTTTTATTAAGTCCGTAAAATAACCGATGTTGACCAATATGTTACGTTTGTCAATATTCAAACTCCAATTAGATATACATCCTGGCTACCATTTATTGATGTATATCACATGTGTTGCCACCCCAAGAGCTTACTTGCATACCAGCTAAAGTTCCATATGTTATAAATTGACAGACGTAATTAAATATTTAGTACAATATTGATATATGTGTGAAATTCAAAGTCACATAAAAACATGTTATGTTATTACGTGATGCATGTAATGTATTCATAATTAATTAAGAATGTATGATTGTGCTTTGTACATGTATACATAATAGCATGATAATATACAAGCAAAATGATAGTGTAATTATCCTTAACCAAGTCACTCGTACATCCCATGTTATAACAAACATTTCCATCCACATTTCTCCCAAACCGGCAACATTATGTCTCTTCATCATTATCATATCACACACAATACTATAACTGTTATGTTCTATGTCATCCATTGTCCGTTCTAGTTCCACATAGCCGCCCTAGTAGTTTTGATATGCGGTAGAGCTTAATCGGGAAGCTGTACCCTATCTTATCTCATGATTGTTTCCATGCCTCCCTCTGGTCATCAATCGTGAACCTTTCTACTTGATTTGACTACCAGATGGGTCTTTTCTTTCATAATCAGTATGTGCATGTTATCAAACCACATAGTTGCTCTGCCATACGCAAGGCACATATCTCAAAAGAGATTGCACTATTTCTCTACAATCCCCACATTGCCATGCAGTTTATGGAGTACATGCATCACTCTCTATAGACTCTTCAGCCGTCTGACCTTTGCATATATTACCATCATTTAATGAACTTTGCCCCACTTCCACCACTGTATTACGTTTCTATGAGCGAATTATGAAAACGAGATGCTTGTGGGTAAGATAATCCCCGACAATGGACTTACCATTCATAACTAGAGTTCATAATCTCCCACTTTTTCGCGGTTTTGTTTTTCCCATTCATATACGTAATATCTTACTGGCTCTCTTTTTTAACGACCTCATTCATGTTATTATGGAATCAAAACTCTACTAACAGTCGCCCCTCCCCCTATGTATCGTACCCCATCCACTATTTACTACCCACTCATCTTCACCATTCACTATATCCCTGCATGCGAACCCAAGTTGTACACATACATGTGTACAGAGCATACATAAACCACAACTTAAAATAACTGTGCATTTAGCAACTTCGTTTACATTAATTCACGACATCGCGTACTTATAATTGCCATACAGTATGTCTGTATATTATACTTACACTATCACCTCCAATGATGTACATGTCACAGCGTATGATATTATAGATTCTGTCTCTTTCATTGTCATATCTGTATTATTCTTCACACCAAGCTTCTTCAATGTACTTAATGGAGGTATTGATAATTTAGACTTCAGACCATGATGACCTGACGACTGTTTGACCAGGTTGACAATATCATCCAATATTACTCTTGCAACTGGAACCTAATACAAATAATAGCAAAGCAGTTTGGAAACATATTCAAAATTAATCACCCAATTATTTCCACAGCCTTCATCACTAATATCCCGTTACCATATGCAATTCAATGGAGAGTATTTTTGGTTGCACATATGATATATACTCAGTTGATTTATACAACCAAACGTACTTATTTATGGTGCATGCATATCATTGTTAGATGGGCACTTACATAGTTAAGTTAAGTTAAGTTAAGTAAGAAAGGATCAGAAAGGACAATGTCCATATAATATGACCCTGAACCTCCATCACCAAACGGAGGTAATATATCCGACCACAGTAAGAAAAATACATATCAAGACCATTATTAAAGGCATTGACACTATCCACACAAACTAACGATCCAGGCAAGCCATTACACTCATCAACCACACGCTGTGAGAAGGTAAACTTCCTGACATCTAACCTGGAATAATGCTTACACAATTTAAGACTATGACCTCTGGTACCAGAATAATTAGCCAGTGTAAAGAAATAATCAAATCTCAACTTATCAAAACCATGAACAATCTTAAACCCCTGAATAAGATCACCACGAATACGACGAAGTTCTAAAGTTGTAAGCATATGTTCTTTTCCAGACAATCTGCTCGAATAATGCTAAAACTAAATATAAAAATGTATGCATGCCTAATTCATAAAAAAAAAATAACACGGAGATGTTTGGATATTTGCCCATCAAAGGCTTTTTAATATGCTTCCTTGACTCATACAACTTATATCGGTGTATATAGCTATCGATCACGAGAATGTCATAGCGGGCTTATTTTTACCACAAGTAAGTAAGCTATACGCACGTATAGTCGGGCTCGGCGTAGCACTGATATGCAGTTAATCCCAGCTAAATGCTTGACCTTTGCGATTTCGGATCTTTTCTCGATTAGGGATTATGACGGGGGGACTTGAGTCTCCTTAAACATCTGGTCACATAATTATCTTCAAATTTCTATAGATATTATAGCAGTCAATACATTTGCTTGTTGTCCTCTCCCCACATTGCTTTATGATAAGAGTACGACCCAATGTCACTCCAATTATTAATCATCCATTATGGTTCAACTACTTATGTAGCAACAACTTATCAAGCGTGATTTCAGAATTTTTCACTCATTTTTTAATGTGGTGGAATAATGTTATTTCCATGGAATGTACTTTTATTTACGTTTTTGTTCCTGGTGGTTATGAAACAAATATATACGATATGGGTTTCGTATTTTTTTTGTAAATATATTGCAATAATTGATCAATTTCCACTCAATTGAATATTTAAATTAGTTAAATTTATTAATAAAACAAATCAACCCTATAATTTGTTTACGTACACGTTGTGTTTCAATTACTTAATGATAGAAGTAATGACTATGTAACTAGATAGACATTGCGTTTTGTTTAATATATGCCATCTAAAATAGTACGTAACTTAGTTACATAACTCCCACACAACTGACCTCGAACTATTACGTTTGTGTTACGTAACAATTCGGTTACGTGTCAGAAACGTAATATTAACATTGCAGTTTGAATTCCCGTACCAAACCAAGTTACGTAGACTGTTACGTACGATGTTGGATAACATAACGTTTAGAGTAATGTAAGTTATACATATAATGTTGAATAGCTGATACCAACTTGTTTCGTAGAGTGTTTGTATGGGATTCACTAATAATTTACCGAAATAGTCATCAAAACTATCTCGTAAAGCCTAATGAAATTTGACTTTGTAATTAATCAATATGCAAATATTGTAATTTTTCATTCGTATCACAGTGTACATCATTTATATAGGAATGCTCATAGTATATCTGACTGGTGTCCGTGTTCAGGCTCCTCATGTTTATCATATTGTGAATTGATGATGATGAAGATGGTATTTCTCAAAATGTCATCAATATACATTTTTCGAAGTTGGATAATAAACGAACAACTTACATGCCATTGTAGAGAACGTAGATTACTATACACTTTAATATATTCGTGGATCTTGCAATTCCAATGAGATCACCAGTTTCCAATAATATCATGTACAACTAGATCAAATCGACTAATATAACCTCTATCTACAGATCAAATACTGAAATTAATGGTCTCAAGAAGCAACTTTACAAGCAACTGACAACTATCGATATCGAAAAGTTAGGAGGTATTGCTAATATGTCAACATACGAAATTGACGGCGTTAAAAGTTCTGACTCACCCGGAAAACAGATATTGCAATACTTTGAAACTCATTGGAAAATAGTAGATACGGAACAGCTGATTGGTCTATTTGAAATGATTGGAAACTCTAAGCTGGTTGATACCATTAAAGCATGGAAGGAAAATCAAGGTAAGTATATTATGTAATGACTCAACTAATCATCGGCAAAACAGTTTTGTATATATTACATTTTCTATGGAAAGTAAATTATAGAGTTATAATACATGCATTGTCTCCTAAGAGGTAGAGGAACAAAGTGGTAACTTGCATAGGGTACGTATGAACAACATACACCACAAGTCACTACAATATTAAATATACAACACATGTACGTAAAAGTTCCGTTTCACTTACATAAGGAGACACATTGGTTATGTAATGCTGTCAACTCCCGGTTTATGATATCGCCTAAAATAGCATGCAACTTAGATACTGTAACCACCACCAAAATGACACAACATAAAGTTGTAAAAGTTTTCAAAGTTCGCAGTAACGCTATAGTTTGGTGTATACTATATAACTAAATTAAATAAAACAGTTACGACACGTGTCACGTAATATACACAAAACGGATCATCTACAGAGTTATGTAACTATTACATAAATTGTTACATATCGCATACGAACGTTTTATAGTACATGTTTGTAAGGTATTCTCTCTCTCTATCTCATGAATCTCTAGAAACGGGTGAGCAAGAAGATACTAACTGACAGCCGCATCATTGGCCAATGCCCTCCATCTCCCTCTATATGTAGCCACGACCATTTAATCACCATCATCTCCAGCCTTCCTAAAATCGCTCTCAACACAGTCCTTCCATCTTAGACGAGGTCTCCCCACCTCTTCTACCAACCTCCACATGCGATATCGCCATTTTCGGGAGTCGTTCTTCATCCATACGAACAACATGTCCAGCCCACCTCATGCACCCCCTTATCACCATATCTGTAAGACTCCTATTCATCCCAATATCATCCCGTATATCCTCCAACCTCCACCTATCCACCCGTTTAACCCCCTCAATCTTTCTCATCCAATTATTTTCGCATAATTTTACGTCGCTGTTGTTGAGCCTCTGACACGGCCACTGTCTCAAGCCCGTAAATGCATGCCGGGATAACACATGTACCCAATAATTTACCTTTTAATTTCTTAGAAATATGTCAATCTGACATAACTCCCTCCACATTTCTCCAGGCAAGAGCTCCCAACTGGATCCTTTTATACCCCTCCCCATCAGACCGCCCATCCTCAGAAATCATTCCCCCAGTGCTTAGTACCTTTGTCAGCAAGGGTTATGCCAAACTCGTGTCGTTGCATGCCCACTGATAAAACCTCTGTCTCTTACAGTCTCATAGGCAACCCATGCCTCTCAAATAAACCCTTCCATTCTACCAATACTGCAAATCCTGCTTACTATCCACAACTTTTGCTAGGTCATCAGCATATAACAACTTTTTCAGTACATTCTTGGTACTGACTTTCCAACTGTCAAATTTAAATCATGCATTTGTTAAGTATGATATATAATAATTAATTCAGTTCCCCCTCCCATACTATTTCATGACATCCGTAGACTTGCACTAATGCCATATGTATATTAGTCATGAGGACATACCGTTCTCAGTAACCCAACAAATAACATCCACCCTTTTCTGAGAGAGTGACATTATCATTCACAGACCATGAACGAAAGTGGTAGGCCTAATTAATTGAAAGATGATATACTCTACTTCCGATTTCCAATTAACATCCGCTATATATAATCCATGTTATTTCGACTAACCTTAATACCGACTCGTTTACATGTGATACATATCATGGTTTCAAAGACACCAGTGTTTACTTTCTACATAAGTTGTCTACCATGCATATGGGGAGGCAGAAAGAAGTGTTACAGATACTAAACAGACAGTTTCAGAGATACTTTTAGGGAGACTAACTTCGAGATCCTGCACGACGCTCTAGACTAAGAGTCATGCTGGATTCGTACTACATTTATTATTATTAACACAATGTGTTTACAGCAGGAAGTTAGAGCACGCACAATGTCTTATAAACAAAAAAAGAATTGAATATATAACTATTATTATTAGCAGACCAATACAAGAAGAGTTTAGAACAAGAACGATAGTACAAGCTGGACCGAATTAATATGCCTCTCGCGTATTTCTATATATTAAGTATTATATTTATTATTGATTATGGAGCGTTATATAGCTACACTCCTTGTTAAATAATATTACGGTGAAATTATGTATCACTTTGACTAAACATAATTTTACCATAACTCAGTTCGGTGCATAATTAGCCAACAAATGGCCATTGTTAATTTATATATAGTATAAATAAAACTTCCCAAGTTCCGAGGTAACTGATCATATAACCCCGGCATTATTGGTAGTGAAACGAGTATATTACAATTGTGTATGCGTTTAAGTATTAGAAAAGCAACACTTAAATATATGATAGCTTTATATGTCTAGAAAATTGGGTATAATATCAACAGGTAGAAAAACTTAATCAAGTATGTGGTATGACATTGTTTCGAATCGTGCAAGGTGAATAATTAAAAATGTTAATACTATACATCAAATTCATCCTTTCCATGTTATTATATACTCTCTGCAACATTCCAAATAAACGTACTCAATTAAACTCATGTATATATTTCAAGATAATTGGTACCATCTGATGATTCATATGAACCCCTTCAAAGAGAGAAAAGAAGGACACCCTTTCCGTTATTGCTTGGCGATTACGAAAACCATGTCACGATTTTCAGTTCTGTAGGAGTCATACGTAAACTATTTCACTTTTAAGAGTGTCCGCCGTAGAAAAAAGGGACATGGATATGTACATTGTTATATAAACATTTATGGTGTTGAATTTGTGCGAACGATTTAGGGGTATTGTATCTTTTAGAATCGTTAATTGCTCTAAATATATATATATATATATATATATATATATACAAATAAGCAGACATAACTTGTATTCTTAAATCGTGATATGTATAACCATTTCCATATAAATATAATTATACGTTATTCTTTTTAAATTATATTTATTTGTTTACGAATTGAATGTTTCTAGTGTATGAAGATCTGCTGAGCTATTAAAAAGTATTTCAATTTATTCTTTAATAGTACTTTGATTGGTTTACCCTAGTCTATGCAGTTAAGAAATTACTAAATTGGACTTGGCTTTTGGTACGCGGACGAAAATATAATATAATATAAAAACATAATGCTTATAATTATAATCCCTATATTCAATATAAATATCGGTATTACAGTCGAACCCCTATGAAGATTTTGGTTTACTTTATACATGTAATGATCATATACGTCACGGGATGGTATCGATACTAGAACCGCGTCATCACGATCGTTGTCTGAATAATTTTCATATCTTATACTAGATACTGGATAATAATCTACTAATTTTGAAACTAAGTTAATGGAAATGCCATTATAAGCCACTATTCCCTGGACAACTACCAAACCGGACAAGTACCCTCAGACATATATTCCCTATCAAATTTAACCATTTCATAGTGATGAAAGCCAGGGCGTAATTGTCATGGGGTAGTTGTCCAGTGGTTTTAGTTGCCATATTAGCCTAGATGTATATTAATAACCAATATACATTGACTTATCACCAGTCGTATCAAATAAAATCAAGACGATACCAAAGTAAATGTTTATAAATATCATCGGTGTCGTAGTTTATATAACTAGTGTGATTATGTGACATGATCAACTAATAGCGATTTTCTGTATTTCTGCCAACTGTTCATGTTATGTAATGATATCATTGTCAGTTAGATACTATGTTGGTTCATTTATTGCCACATGTTTATGTAGTGCTACATTGGTGAACTGATCTCCATCTTCATTATTGTTAATATCAATATAATTGTATTTCCCTCAATTTATTTTCCAAATGCTTAGATTATTCTTCAGTATCCAGTGTAGGGGATGGACATTGTTCAGACAACGACAGTGACGACGCATTTCCAATATCGACGACACATCATGACATAGGGTCATCATATGGAGGAACAAAACCAAAAACACGATACGGTTCTGACTGGAATGGGTCATCTACCGATAATTGTAATTTATATTTAGTATGATATCGCATGCAAAGCAGTTTTGTCTTTTATATCAGTTGAAATAGTACATTATGTGTTGACAAACTATACATGTCTTTGATGTTATTATTCTAACGTGCACTAATTGTCTGTTGGGCTATCGTTCGTCAATCTATAGCACCTTATGCTACTCTGTATTTTATTTTGAACTGTATCAACGCCCAATTGTCAAGATATATTTTAATTGTATGTATTTAAAAAGCGGACAATAGTTAATGGGATTAATCGAATAAGTTAAGCTCATATACAATTATATTGGCTACAATTAATATGTGCTAATTGATTGTTATTGTTAGTCAATAAGTTAATCAAAATAGTAAAGTGTTATCGAATGATATGTTAAATATTACCGTTACCGTTATCTATATGTGACCCAGAGTGCACGATCCGTATTTTAATAAGATGTATGACGTCATTGCAAAATAATTGCAGCGTGTATATTATTTAAAAATTGGATAACACCACAATCATTCACCTGAATTACAGAAGAGTATTGGTAGAATATGAAAGATATAGTATATATAACACGATAAAAAATGTAATTGACTGTTCATATTGTTATTTAGATTTTAAACATAAGTTATCTTGATTTGTTCTCACATTATTGGTGGATTCTAGATTATTGTTTGATCGGCTTATATAGTAAGGATATAGGCCTACGTACTACATTATTGGTATGCTATTTCTAAGGGATTGTGTATATATGACAGCTTTCTAAAATAGTACTACTTTACTTGGAAACGAGGTATTATCAGGATGTTACTTGTATACCTGAACAAGGGGTGGGAAGCTTTTCGACGAGGAATTTAATCTTATGATATCACCCAGTTATATTTAAGAGGTGAAGTTGTACATCGACGTATATCGGGGGAAATTTGATTATACTTGTGAGTATGTACGTAGCCTTAATTTAGCCAAACATAATTTTAAACTAATCTTGCGAAATTAGGAAGACAGTATATTCATGCCACGATAATGTGTCAATAAAACAGGTGTAATATGTCATGAGATACACATCATCTCGGCTATCGTATTTTTTAGGATATAGCGATTTATTTTAACAACAAAATATTGAGAAAGTATCCCATCCACTTAATTGTCTGGGCATATCCTAGTAACGAATGGTCCCTGTCCATTGTTATCATACGCGTATTCCATTTTACACCGTCGGTCACTGGGTGGGTCGCATGGGTAGGCAATCACGATCTCGCAATTAGCAACCAATGATTACATATGGGACAAATTATAGCCATGTTAGTACTATCCGCATCATGGTTATCAGGTATATAAACTGGCATATGCAAAGCGTATACAACAATTATTGTAATTTTCCAAATTATATTTAAAGAGTTTCATTGCAAATCGCGACATATCCATTTTAGCCGTTTTGTGTAGACACATCTTTTGAATCAGAATTTTAATGTAGGTCCTTATAAAAAGTAATGACAAATGTATTATATAGCTTCTTGAAATTAATTATTGCTGTATACTGTTTGTTACTGTTTGTTTATTAAAATGAGAGCTATACCGCTGGTACTATCTTTTTTAAATGGCGGTTATCTCGTTTTGCGTTGAAACTCTTCACTTGTACAACGTTAGAATATCAGTACAGTTATATGAAGTAAATATGAAGACAATCATAAGATAAAAGTGTATGAATAAAAGTAACTGAGATATGCCGCTATACCCGTCTGCGTGTGACGGTTTAGTCTACCCGACAGTCATGAGAGTATGAATATCATAATAAAGTATAATTATTTAGTTAAAATAATGGTTATTGAATTTAATAATTTAGAGATTAATGCCTAGTAATAATTGGCAACCTATTTTACTTCGCTCCCTACTTTCCATTAAATAATGATGTAGCGTGTTCACATGTTGTAATATTTGTTTATTTTCTCATCCATGCAAAGATCCACGTTCTTCGCCTCAACAACAGTCACGCAATTCACATCGAAAACGTGTCGATGATATCCCTGTATATAATTCACCCGAATATTATGGTAATCCACCAGAACGTCGAACACCGGCACCGAATACGAATCAGAGTGTAAATAGAGAAGATCCTTCCCCTAGGAACCATTATGCCAAGGTGCGTAAGCATACTGCTAATTCATTATCAATAAAGCTAAATACCCATAAAAACCACCTGTAATTCCAACCAAGCATATTTAACGGCGTTGATAACCTCGTAACAAATGTGGTATACGTCATACTAAAAACAATACACAGTCAACTTGGTATATTTATGTGTATCTGTACTCTTCTAAAAAATAACATATAAATCGTGGATACACATCCGTGACATACTCTTTGGAGGATTATAGCATCTGAAATGTATCACAGTACTTTGGGAAAAGTAAGTAGGGTTGAGTTGATATTTACATTTCAGTAATAACACGTGTGGTAGTGATACAGTACTGTAGACCATATGCATTACTGCTTTGCTTAAGCAGAAGTATGTAAATGGACTTAGAAGTTGGTGGACGCGTCAAAAACATACTGTAATACAAGCATTATTTAAACTTTGTGATGGTATCACATATTTGTATACAATTTGTCAACATAGAAATTGTGAACTGAGAAACACAACACTAAACATGACTGAATAATACCGCCATTGCTGTTTAGTACAATCACAATCACAAGTTCATGCTAGATCTGTTTGTAATAAAAGTGCTGCAATATTTGATTTATTAACCAGTTACAATATTGATATTATCGCAGTTACCGAGACGTGGTTACGTGAGGATGATAGGGCAGTAATTCATGATATTACCCCGCCTGGATATGTATTT
>JAODAI010111094.1:0-17313 GCA_027575025.1 Scotoplanes globosa | reverse complement strand
CACCTCTGGTATGATAGCTATGGGTTGGTTGCTTGAAATAAGAATTGAAATGATCCGGAAGCAAGCCTTTTGAATACCGCAGTCGATGCTAATCAACCTCTAATTGCAAGGGACATATTAGTGGGGTTCGCATCGCAATTTGAGACTCAAGAGGGCGCTATTGCAAATCAAATTTGATGTTGATTAGCAAAAGTAACGCTAATATATACATTTTTTGACTGCACGCAAATGATGATCTGCGTGAATTATAATGGGATTCAGTCAAATTAGTGAGTTATTCAGATTATAATACCCATAAACATGAATGCCACATTTATCACTTCCTACACAAAGTTGCTAATCAAAATGTAGTAATTGCTAATCTATTTTTGATTTTGATTAGCAGTTACGCGTCGGAACTGATAATCATGTCTCCCGCACTAATATATCCCTTGAATTGTAACCCAATTGTTCCAGGAAACTGTTAACATTTCACAGTCAGGAGAGTTATGGCCATGGATAGAGGGAGGTGGAGAGCGTTGGCCAATGACGCGGCAGTTAGTTAGTGTATTCTTCCCTTGTTAGGGATTCAGGAGGTAGAGAGAGAGAGATATAGCGCCAAAATCCAGTATATATACTGCTGAAGGCGCTTTAACAATTATTACACAGGTCATTGATAAACTCGTCGAACTTACACACTCGTAAGAACAAGAGGCAGCAGCTATATCGGCGCCAAATTGACGTAGATTCACCTTGCACGGTTCCTAATTATACATCTGGGTAAAGTGAAGCAATCAAGATAGAGTGCCTTGCCCAAGGACACACCCCAAGATAACCACCAGTAGCGATTCGAGCCCGCGACCCCACAGTCACTAGCTCGTTGCCCTGACCACTGGGCTATCTCGACATATTAACTTAACTTATCTTAACTTAACTACTGTCGGCGAAACCTTCCACACAAACCTGATAAACGTAGGGTTTCTCTCTGGTGTGACACCTTTCGTGTGTTTTCAGGTTACCGCTCAGCTCTAATCCTTTCGGACAGAAACGGCATTTATAGTGTGTTTCGTCAGTCGTGGTGTGCGGCCTACAAGGTACCCACAAGTACCGAAATAGAACATGTCTATCACTAACCTGTGCATAACTATTAAATTGGATAACTAGTCACAGAACAGGGTTATTAATTTGTCGGAAAGTTTCTTTTAAATGGAACTTTCCTATCACCTGTCCGAGTCCTGCTCAATTGTTTGCAGCATATGATATTGTTATGTCGCTGTCTCTTTGTGTGCAAACGCGCTCATGTTTGCGGTGATTGCTGCTGTCGGCGAAACCTTTCCCACACGCCTGACAGACGTAGGGCTTCTCTCCCGTGTGACATCTTTCGTGTGTTTTTAGGTTACCACTCAGTTTAAAACTTTTCGGACAGAATCGACATTTATGTGGGGCTTCGTCGGTGTGGTATCGCCGTTCGTGAAATCTACAGCCACCGTTTGTCGGGAAAGCTTTTGTGCAGTGACAGCAGTAGTACAGACGTTCACCTGTGTGCTTTCGCTCGTGAATCATGCAATCATTTTTCACTCTGAATTCCATTTGACAATGGCTGCATTTGTGGTTTCTTCCATCTGCGGACGCGGTCGGAGAACCCCCACCGGCAGGGACATTGACACCGTGATGATTTCGGGGCTGTTGTCTTTTAGATGGTGAGGTATTACGTGTAGGCTGTTTAGGAGTGGGTTGCCGGTATTGGGCGACGTTATAATTCATGTGGAGAAAGTCTGCAGGACGTATCCGCATATCAGCAAGTTGGCCTGACGTTTGAGCAGGACCTACAGAGAAAAAGGAAATACAAAAATGACATTAATTTCATTATATATTGGATTGAAATACAACTTATTTTCTACGCAGGATATTTTTTTTAAAATCAACATTCATTAACTTCTTTAAAAATGAGATTAAAACACAAAGGTTGCTATAATTTATGACTTTTTTGAAAATATGTATATAATTAGTTAATATAATATTACATTTGACAGTCGTGCAACAGTTATAGTCTCTACACCTAATTCGTGTTTACACACATGCTTATGAATCTTCAGCTGGTACAATGGTATGCATGTTGATCTATAAGTTACCAGCGATGTAGCAATGGGGAATTGGGGCATGCTCCCCCCCCCCCACACACACACCCACCCCTCCGAAGAAGTGCCTTCCCGGACAGGTGGACACCATAATCGACCAGTTTAGTTAGGGCTAAGCATAATACACATGGCAATGATAAAAAATGATAATAAGGAGAAAAGTTTACCAAGAAGTAGGCCTATTCAGAAGTCAAGGTTATGGTTGGCCCACATATATACGATGTATTTTGTCGTATATATGACCAATTGTACTAACTGCATAATACTGTACGCCCTACTGTAAACTAGGTACATAAGTAAGTTTGATCTATAGTCTAAAAATCTGGCCTAAGCTATATTGTGTTACTAGTGTTAGGCTGGTCAAGCTCTGTGTTGTAGGTATGGAAAATAGTATTTCCAGTTGTTTATGGGTGGATTCATCATCTCATCTATCCAGTTTTGATCCGGTTGTTCCCCGTTAACGGGGGTGGCCGAATTCACCTCACTCTCGCCACAATGGATGTCGCCTTCGTGAGGGTTTGATGGAGCAGGATTTTCTACGGGGAGTATGCTCTTGCTTACCCCAACCTTAATTAAGAGTACACTATTTCACCCATAGCTGGGGACGATATCGTACAGGCAACGAGAAAATAACAACCAAAGTTATGATGTTAACCTCCAGGATGGAATGGAGATGGAGGTGGATATCGCGGTATACCTTCGACAACCACATACCATGGATTAATATTAAGAAAGTAATATTAGGGCACAAACTTCATGTACTAAACACATTATCAACAACTTCAATGTGATTTAATTGAAAGCGATAGAAAATGGTTTCGTATTATTTTTTTAAAAGTATGGCTAACTTTGAATGCCAGACAGATTTCAACAATGTAAAGTGGTATCACCGTGAAATTTGCTGGAGTTATTCTACATGCCAGGCCGCACAGGAAATGGAGAATGTTCTCAGTATCAATCCTACTTGAACGATATACATAAATTATCCGATTGGCAGGCTCCTGGTTACATGTATCCCCATCAGTTATGTCTGTCTTCGAGTTTATCCAATCAGATGCTGGTTACCATAGCAACCACACTGTTTTTAGAATCCTCACATTGTATATTGTATAGCAGGATACAAATCCCAGGGCGAATCATGCATAATGCTGAGATATTTTGGATAAAGAAGAACATGCAAAGTGCATGGTGGTTTATTGTATCAAATTACATAATTGACAGCTAGAAGTATAATATTACTAGTAATATGATAATCAATGACAATTACAACGTTAGGCTAACCTTACTTGACCAAACATAATCTTTGAGTAACCTACAATTTATTTCAAGATTTCAACATATATGTGATGCATCACGGCAGATCGGGTATTATGTCGGTATTCTTCATTTTGAGATAGTGGAGGTTTCACATCAAATTATATCACATGTTCAATGGAATATTACAGATTCCATTAAAATAATTCAGTAACTTACCATAAATTTAATATTTTCATGACCTTTGACCGCGCGACCCCATTTTTAGAATAGTCGTTAAAAATATTGATTAACGAAAATATTTGACATTAAACACCCCACTCATTAACTTCGCCTACGACAGTCTCATTGAGATCAACCCAATGCCAATTGTCACCGAAAGGTTCCTTTGACATCTAAATATGGTACCCAAATAAGCCAACGGTTGTATAAGTATAGTCATTTAAAAAATGACCTTTGACCTCGTGACCCCATTTTTATGTTCTTTAACAAAAATAAGACAAGTCGTTAAAAATATTGATTAACGAAAATATTTTGACATTAAACACTGCCCACTAGTTAACTTCGCTTAAAACGGTCCCATCGACATCAACCATTATCACCGAAATGTGCCTTTGATATCTAAATATGCATGGGTGCAAATTTCAAATGAGCCAACGGTTGTATAATTACAGACGTTTTATTTTACCTTTGACCTCCCGACCCCATTTTAACGTTTTTTAATAAAAAATAAGAAGTCTTTAAAAATATTAATTACCGAAAATATTTGTATAGTAAGCCCCGCCCACTCGTTAGTATGCGTCATACAATTACCGAAAACAATATGCTTCCTACGTAACCCACAGATCATCACTGTGCCGAATATGCAGATGTTGGCCAAAACTAACTTACGGTTCTTCAGATACCGTGTTCACGAGCTATTTCTTGATAAGTTTTACAATAAGCCGCGCCCACTAAATAATATGCATGAGATCATCGCCGTAAACGATATGCTTCCTAACCGACCAATATAGCAGCCATATGCAAAATATCAACTCGATCCGACTAACGGTTATTGAGTTATCGTGTTCACGAGCTAGGTGTTACACACACACTCACATACACACACAATTTGTTAAATACCATAGTGTAGTGCTGTACACTGTACATTAGCCTATAAGCTTAGGCTACACCGTGTTTCAATGCACTTACTACATACAACCTACTCCAGCACAATTGCTAATTAACGTACATGTTTTCGTCCAATATGTCCAATTGAAGTTGTTATACTGTAAAGAGAGTGTGACAATATAATTGATCACCATATAGGCCTTATGTCAGTATGAGGGGTGTTCCAACTCCCATCTTATAACCCACAATGGTACTTTTAACAAAAATTACGGTACCCTATGAAAACGGAACTTCAGTAACAAATCGTATTAGCCGTCATGGTAGCTTATCGTGACGTGTATATAGAAAGAACAATACACGAACTCAATCACTTCAACTGTAATAACCTTCAAGACAATCGGCATTTTGGAAGAGGTCCAATATTTTCCTTGACCATCCAAAAAACGAACACTTGACCCTACCGTCAGAGTGCATGTATTGGCCGCAGTCATGTAAGCCACCTGGTGGATGTCCAGTACTATTACCCACCACTGGGTGGCACTGTTTAGTAATTTAATAATCATAACGCATTAAATATATGCATTAAATATACAACGTTTCAACTAACACCACGTTCCAACTACCGCCCCCCCCCCTCCACCCTCCTACGATTATCCCGATCCTAGCTGCATCAATCACCACATGATCAAAAACATAATTATCATTCCCTAAACTTCCGACGAAGCCAAACTTTACACGAATCCGACAGTACCCACTACTGTTATCACATAGTTACCAAACTCATTGATGTGCATGGTAACACCACCAAGCCCCAGTCACATCGGACCTTTACGACCATGTTACGACCGACATACGACTGGAATATGTTCAAATTGCACGACTAGTCTTCGACAATCTTATAACTGGTCGTGGAGGTCGTAGGTGGTTGCAAGAGGAAAATCGGTGGTAGCGAGTTCTTTGATCATGTTCAAATCTTTTGACCTGTGATTACAAATCGTAAGTGGTCGTACATAGGTTTTACACGGTTATGCGACTATTCGGACATCATCGTACGAATAGTCGCGGATGATCGCGGATGATCGTTGATGATCGTTATATCAATTTGGTCGTGAGACGCATTCGTTGACGATTGGTTGTACGACTAGTCGCAATACCTTACGATTGGTTGTGCCGCCATTTGTATCACCAGTTCCAGCTAGCAACGACAATTATTTCCGGGATACTAGTCCGCATGGAGTTGTATGTGGGGTTCGATTCGGTATCATACGCGAAGAAGAAAGCCCATCTTCATAGTGGGTATATAAATAATGGGGGTGCGCGGCGGCACCATCCGATGTAGCGTTCGGCCGATTGTGTTATTATTTCAATACACTCAAGAGTATTGAAATTATGTGATACTGAAAAAATATATAGAGAGTGGGTTCCAGAACACACAGGTGATTTTTCTGTTTCCACTTGCTTATCTTGCCCCATCACTCGAAATATGTAAGAGTTGTTGCCTATAATAGAAAATTGAATTGGCTTGGTGCAACGTGGAAACAGTTACAGTGTTAGTTAACCCATCAGCAAACATGCTGTCGAAGCTTCATCCTGGCAGAAATGTGTAGTCATCAATATAAACTAAGTGGACAAGGCCATTTCCCAGCAGGAATGAGGGTAATTAAACCAGACTTGTGGTGAAAATACATGTAATGTATAGGTCAATCACTTCAGCTCCCTGGCTACAATGTACATTACCATCAGATCAGCTACAAGGCTGCGTAGTAATTCCATGCAATCCAGATCCCTGGTACACTATGATAGTGGGGATATGCGTTTTGAAAATGTCACCCCATTAACCCCACGCCACCCTACAGAACCTGTAGGCATTTGTGGGGCCACATTTTGAACACTTCCCGGCTAAATCCCGGCTGTTAGGACTTCTAATTTTAATACTTTAATACAAAATATCGGCTAAATGGGTGCACATGCCTACTTTATACTTTTATATATGGCTGGTGTTATATGGTAAGGTATGGCAGTGAGGGGGATAAAATCATACTATTTTTACATTTTATCAAAGTTGGAGCTCAATGTTAACTCCAAACTCTTTTGACACCCACGAAGCAAACACAACCCTAGTAGTAATGTAGTACCTTTATAAAGGCCCTCGCCATCCTGACTATACATTATAATCTTAAAATAAAACTGCATACCATACATAGTGATATGATATTTGGATTATAAAATCCGTCCCCAAACAACTTCACCACCCCTAATGCAGTACAGCCTGTAACTGAAAATAAACGCGTTTTTGCCAAAATTCAATGAGTTATATTAAAGACGCTCACTCAAAATATGGCCACATGTTTTTGCTATATAACCTGTATTGAAATTCAGCTGCATTGTAGCTCTTGTTCGAGTTATTTCCTTGTTTTGAACGACCATATTTTTTAGAAAATATTTTATGTTACGGCTTGGGAGACGGCGTTTTTTCTGGAAAAACGGTAAAATGGAATTATATTTATGGTAGCTGACCATAAACTTACTTTTTAAAGAAAAGTAGTGTTTGGCCGTACGACCCAAACTAGACCGGTTCTGCTCTCCAAAAAATGGAGCTTCATCAGTGGTATGACCTTCTAAGTCTAGTCGTTATATTATATTCTGAGAGAAGAAATACTTACACTCAGTCTGTCTGTTTCGCTGTCACAAACGGGAGATTATAAAATATATCCATCCAACCAAACATAGGGGACTGTTGATAATATTGGCACGGCTTCCGGGTTTCGGAACCGCCACATACATAAAGCGTGCCCAAACGGGCCAATTATGTTTATTGTTATATTGTTTTAAATAGCATTACTAGTTTTGTATTGTGAATGTGATGCATGTACATTGCAATTATACATAATGCGAAATATACTTGACCTTGAATTATTGCAATATCTAGGCAAATTGCGTAGTCAACTTCGACATTGTTGGATTGCCGTGCCAACAGTTCAGTCGAACTGCCTGCCGTGCCGATATTGGTTGGATAAGGGAAACATAAGGGAAACAAAAAAAACAATATGTTCATTTTCAAGTATTTAAAATTATGGTGAATCTTCACCCAAGCTCATTCTGTTAGTGTGGATCTTGACCCAACAATTTTTCGCACAATGGTGAATCTCCATCTAACTTTATGGAGATGTTGGTGAATCTCCAACTTAATCGAATCCACTGGGTGGTGAATCTGCAACGAAACTACCTTCACTCAAATGGTTAATCGAAGTGAAGTCTTCAGGGGGGGGGGGGTATGTGAAGATTGCAACGGACCGCTGCATTAGTGGTCAATGTTAAGTTTTCAGGTTCGATGGCCTCTTCCTTGCCATCCCCGCTGTTTCTGCCCTGGAGGGAGGCATATTGAGAAACTATGTGTACCCGCGTTATATATAGACGGACTGCTTAAAACTGATGTGTATTCGTTGAGAGCTATATGAACATTGATACAGACAAACGAGCTTGTCTCTTCGTCAATCTTCAGACTGGTGGAAAGTAATTGAGATTGACTGCGATCGATCGTACAACAGGTCGTATGTCGTATGCCAAGCCGTTTTAACATTTACGTCGCTATTTTACTTAAGTGAAATGCATTATACTTAAGCTAAATTCAATTTAACCTAAGTTGAATTGTATTCTACTTAAGTGAAATTGATTTCACTTAAGTGAAATACAGCATTTTCTATCCAATTTAGCTTAAGTTAAATTCAATTTAGCTTAAGTTGTATTCCACTAAAGTGGAATACATTTCTTAGCTTATTCCAAGTTTAATTCGACTTAAGTGTAATTGTATTCTACTTAAGTTAAATTGTATTGTACTTAAGCTAAATTGCATTCAACTTAAGTTAACGTCAATTTCACTTAAGTTAATTATCAATTTGACTTAAGTGAAATACAATTTAGCTTAAGTGCAATTGAATTTAGCTTAAGTGCAATTGAATTTAGCTTCAGTGAAATGTGATTGGTCAATTGCAATTTAGCTTCAGTGAAATGTGATTGGACAATTGCGTAATTTAACTTCAGTGAAATGTGATTGGTCAATTAAAAAATATAATGTGCAAACACCTACCCACATGCACAATACGATTTGCATATATATATATATATATATGATACTTAGTCGCTAGGTTATTTGTCAACGATAAGCCTCGTATGTTAAGGCCATATTATAACTGTATACCCACACGTACATGAATAGCAACATAAACGATACACTGTGTTTGAAAATAGCACTGCAAGTCATGTATAAATACAGTACATCTGCCTTATTTACGTGCAGATCGAAAATACGAAACCACGCCCTGTACACATAAAACACGCCCACATTATCTGACAATCACATTCCACTGAAGTGGAATACAATTTAAGTTAAGTGCAATTGAATTTAACTTAAGTGGAATACAATTTAACTTAATTGAAATTAAATTCATGTTAAGTATAGAATATGGATCAAGCTTAAGTAAAATATAATTTAGCTTGAGTTAAATTCAATTCAACTTAAGTGGAATACAATTTAACTTAAGTCAAATTCTTTTTAACTTAAGTCAAATTGTATTTAACTTAAGTGAAATATAAATTGTATTTAACTTAGGTGAAATGCAATTTAAGTTGAATTTAATTTAACTTATGGTAAATATAAATATTGAATTTTACTTAAGTTGAATTGAATTTCACTTAAGCTGGATTAATTATACTTAAGTTAAATTGTATTTCACTTAAGTTGAATCCATTTCACTTAAGTATAATTAATTGCACTTAAGTCATAGCCTATTGGGAGGTGAATGTTAAAACGGATTGCCATACGTGCGTTACAGTCTAACTAAATACGGAAATATAAACTGATGGTGTGCTTCTGAATTTACTACATTCATGTGATGTCGCATTGACCAATCAGTAGCCGGCAGTTGAAGGTGATATAATTGGCATTAGTACATGATATGTGTCAGTTGGCTCTATACTGGACATAAAGTATGATAAAGGAAACAATATCATCTAAACATATTGAAATATAACAACTGTATCACCATACAATAATATCATTTAACCATTTAACATCCGTAATCAATTTTATTCTCAATGGATTTTTAACAAAATCATTAATTTCACTTATATAATTTAATGTCATATGCGAGATTTGTTTGACACGTGTATATGTCTCACTATACATAGGCCTAGTAAGCCTAGATTTGTTTATATTCTATTCAATATTCAAATATAATTACTGATAAATAATTAGCAAATAAGATGTAAATTGTGACCAAAGTGGTGATTGAGTAATACATACCTTTGTTATGGGCTTCGTCCAATAAAGTCTGGAATTGATCCATATCTCCAAACTTCTCGTTCACGTCATTTAAGTCACTGACGTCATACCCAAAATCCTTATCAGGTGACTTATAGATGGAATTCAGCAAAATGGCGCCGACACCGAGATCCTTAATGTAATCCAACTTTTGAGTAATTCCTGCATGTTGGGGAAAATAAATGTTGATGATACTATTGAATGCACGGCATACAAGGCCTATACCGTTTCCCGTGTGATCTTTTATTTAAAATTCAAGACTCAATCTGTAGGAGAAGAATATATTGCTGTATGATGCCTCCATATATCTAATGTACTCGGCAGGATAGTGAGTATTACGCAAAAACCTATTAAAATACCTAAAGCATTGTTAAACAAGTCTTCTGTTGTTGGAGATTTGTTTTTCTATAGATGTTCTCTATGTAGAATATTATCTCATGTAATCACCAATCCATTTAATTCATTGATATCTTTTCGTCTGTGATTTTCCACCCAAAATTCAAAACTCCATTTAAATGAAGAACATATATTGGAATAGAGCATCCACCCAATAGTTATATTCTGCCGGATAGTATATTATGTGGAACTATATTAGCAAATACATAATGCATTGTTAAACAAGTTTTCTCGCTATGGAAAATTTACCTTTCCTACCTTTCTAGATTTGTTATATATAAAACATTATCTCGTACAATCACCATCGTCCATTTATTTTTTTAATATCTCTTCGTTCGCGATTTTCAACAAAATTCAAAACTCCATGTGAACGAAGAACACAAATTGAGGGCTTCCAACCAATATATACTCGGTCGGATAGTGCAAAGTTATATTAGAAAATACAGAATGCATTGCTAAACAAGATTTTCTCGGTGATAAATTTTCTTTCCCAGATATTATTATGAAAATACATTAAAATAAGACCTCCAGCCAATGTACCAGTATATATATGCAAAAGCATATCCGAAAATATACATAATGCATTTTTACGCAAGTTCTCCCGTTGTTGGAAATGAGCTTTTCTATATCAAACATTGCCTTGTGTAGGCATATGCTAATCATACATTCAATTTATTGAGCCTTTCGTGTGTGATTTTCCCCAATTTTTTGAAAGACTCTATAGAAGAACATGAATTATAATGAAGCCTCCAACCAATATACTCTGCCGGACAAATGTATTATGTAAAACTATATTATAAAATACATAATGCGCATTATTAAACAAGTTTTCTCAGTATAGTCTTGCTATATGTACTGTAAACATTATCTCGTCACTTACCGACGAAATCTCCGATACCATCTGCGGGACTCTCGCCGTCAAGAAATGAGCGCGGGTAAATCTGATAAACGACTGACGTCTGCCACCACGGAAGACATTTTGGACTGACAATGATGAGTCCAATGGAAGCTCCCACTAGAGCGAACCACCCACCGATCAGAGTAATGATGAGAAACCAGCGTAATCCTTTCCAAAATGGCGTATTGGAGTACTTCAGTACGTCTTCTTTTAGCATGCCTAATATATCGGGAGAGATAAATATAGGATTGTTACATACATGCATAATAAAACTAAGGTGTAAATGCCCAATAGTCATTATTTATTGGTAATAAATTATTTTAACAAGCGTGAATAAAATGATAATATGCATAATAATTGACATTAGGAAGTGATCTCCTAAAAATATTGTTCCAAATTATACACCACTGGTAATTTATTTTGGTATACCTTTATAAATATGGTGTCATATGACAGGGTCAATTATATATTACACCAGGCTCATAAGATATTTATACTGTATAGCAGTGGCAATATATGTGCAAACAGCCCATTAAAACTACATTACTCCAATATATCATTAAAATGGCCTCAGAGGGAGTCATACAGCTGAGAGATGTCTTGGTCAGAAATCAAGAAAAGCTTTACCAATTGTATTAGCGGCACTCATAGTAGGCTTCAGCGCCGGTTATGAGTGATTTGTATTTAAGAAACCAGTTTGTGATGACACTCAATTTATTACACTTACAAATGGAAACGTTGATGTAATTCAGCATTATTATGTATGAATGTATTTTCATAGATGCGTATATATATATAGCCTATATACCACTTATTCGACCTATAGGGGAAATAGGCAAAAACGCACAATAGGGGGAAATTAAGAAAACACCAATAAAACGAAGTGAAGGGGTGTATTGGGTACATGCTCTGTACCAAATGATCGCCATAACGTGGTATCACAGTATGTCATGTACGGTGACTTCGATTGGTGTCTAGCGGCAGATATATACTTTTTCGGCTTTCTCCTTATTGGATTTTATCTACTAGAGGTACCATGAGGGGAAATATATATCCTTTTTTATAATAGTGATGTTATTAAGAGCTAAACGGCATCATTGTGAAATGAAATATGTATAATTTCATTTGAATGGTATTTATACATATTCCTATTGATAATTGAAACATATATATGAAACTAAAGATAATTTCGCTAAAAACATTGGTTCCCTTTACAGGTTGTTTATTCCCTACTACCAAACATATATACATGCCAAACGGCACTTAAAATAAAACCTACTTACATTAACATAGCTTTCCTGGAATTCTTCATGAATGTGTAATAGGTACATGTTGCCACATATATATATAGTGATGAATACCACACAACTACGTGGTAAAGCAGTGATATAGCCATGCAAAACGTCAAGAGGAATTTTATATTTCCCTTTATTATTTTGTTTCCCCCTACAGTAGATATTTTGCCTACTAATTTCCCCCTAATGGTGGAATTAGGTATCATATATATATATATATATAACATTTCCTGTAAAGTTTACAGTAAATTACTGGCAGCAGAGTTGCCATACTATTTACTGTAAAATTTACAGTAACATTTTGGATACTGTTAAAATAATTTACTATAAAATAATTACCAAAGTAGGCTTGATAATAATTATATTCCGGAGAAGTTATATTGGTAAAGCATGGCATTCGATGATAATGAAAACATATAAAAGTAACATCTTGCAATGTAAATTGTGTTTTTTACAAAGAGCCATCCAAAGTTGTATGAATTTTCAAAAAAGCTTGTTGTATGTCTCTAATTAAAAATATTGTTATTGTCTGTTTTATAGGAATGTATTATACTTACATCAATCTAGTGACATGTATCACTCGTACAACTATACTATGAATATTTTAAGTATTATGATATCACACTATAAATATAACCAAATACGAATAATACTATTTTAAAACATAGGCCACACCCTACTAATGTTAGACACGCCCTAATAAAATTACAGTTAAATACTGTAATTCAAGGCAATAGTCAAATGTGCCTGCAAAATACAGTAATATGTCATCATACACAGTAAATTACTGTATATAACTAAATTCTTTTGAAGTAACTATTGAATAAAGTAATATATATATATATCGATGTAATACATAGGCCTATAGTCTTTTCTGCTCCACGTTTTATAGACAATCACAAAAGGAAATACATCAATGAAAAGAAACACGTATATACCATATGATTCTCTATTAGAGGGTTTCGTTGGTTTCGATTCCTTTGCTTCAGTATAGGATGGTAGATTATCCTTCTCCAATTTCAGAGGGACACTTTCCGGTCCGAGAGGATTGGCAACAATATTGGTAGCTGCTTCCGGGTCCATTTTAAAATATTTTCCAAAAATGAGTATGAATTATTTAAAATAGAGTAATACTCCTATACCGTCATATATAATTTATTGATGTTCCGGGTAACTGTTGACATGCAGGCTAATAATTATATAGCTTGAAAGCTTTTGTCAGTGGTGCCTTGAATAAAATTATTTCTAGACTCCCGTCGTTGTACAATATCCAATGAACTATTATCACAGTTTCCAAGTGTAAATAAGTTGACGTTGATTTTCAAGAAAACCATGCACTTAAATCGAAAATCCACCACTGTCAATGTTTCATCTGTATAGTATAGGCTAGGCCTACTATATTTTCCAACCAACCTTTTTTCAACATTTTCACATGTGAGTAATTTGAAGTCGATTTCAACATAAGCACGTGAATGGAAAGCTCTTCAATGCAAACGAAGATGTTGACCCTCTCTATTGCATTTTATTAAAATATATACCGATGTCATGGCCAATTGTACAAGCAGCCGACAGGACACGAATGTACATGAATATTAATTTGAAGCACATGATGCTGGACAGAAATACTTTGATTTACATTTCAGTGGCAGTTGTGAATTTAAATCAGACGTGCAGCTGTAGTGTGTTCAGTCGAGCACGAATTATCCGTACTTTCTCCAATAAGCCATATGTGTCTCTCGTTTGACTTTTTTGTTGAATAATTATCTCATGGCTGTCGGAAGGAAAATTTACTCCAGCAGAGCGGAGTCCGACCAATCATAAGACGCGTACCAAGGTAGCTATATACGTATGTCCCGAATATTGATTATTTGGCGGGAAACTTGGCAGTCGATAGCAAGTTGAGAGGCTTCCAGACTATAATTATTTCAAATAAGGTAATCCAAGGAAGGGATGTAATAAATAATCTCGATTGTCGTCACTTTTTTTCTATACGTCGGCATGTCGTCTATTTATGATGTATCATTATCTCAATTTGTGCTAAAATAGCTACCGATACCGCGATAAAGCGGAGTTCATGATATATGAAATACGTATTACATAGTACACAATTCACTTGACGTTACTTAATGTGGACACCGGTACTTAAATGGCAGGTGAGGGGTATATAAATGATAACTTACTGCCAGTTGTATATACACTTCCACACAATAATTATGGTATATATGCCAGAAACAATTTTATTTTATATTAATATATCAATCGTAATAAATATAACGACATGAATCAAATATTATGTATATAGGCGTAATAGGATTCCCCGTTGCCTAACAGGATTCCCTGTTTCTGGGGTTGTTATATTGTTTATTTTATTTGTGTATTATTATTCTGATACATTTTTCCTTTCTATTTTGTTTGAAATGGCAGACTCGAAAATATTTACTTATGCTGTCTCTCCTATGCCCACCATTATGTATTATATATTATTGCATGTCTATAATTTATTTGATAAGTATATTAATTTAATAATCAGATTGTAAATGTGAAATAATGATGATGGCAGAAAGTAAACTTGAAACTTGAACTGCACCATTACAATATTTGCCCACTGGCCGATCGGCCAATGGATAGTTGCAGCGGTGGGTGATATTACCAATGACCGGGGCTGCCTAATCAGCGGTAATTGACTACTCGACTAACTGGATACACATGCTAAAATGTTATTATCTACAACATAATGTCAATTTAAGCATCACGCTCGTATTTATTGGCAGATTTAGTATCGAATTAATGCTACTTTTGTTCGAAAATGTTTAAGATTTGCCGAGGAATGAGACACAAAAACAAATATTATTTCGATTTTGCGAAAGATTGACCTCAGATTCGGATATTTTTCTTCTAGGCAATTATTTAAAAAATGCTAAATATAATCGTGAACAAATTAATACTAAACATACTGAAATCAAACTAAATTACATAACTGATTTAACTATAGCGTCGAAACATCCGAAAATGATGTAGTTTTTGTTTCAGATTGGTAGCACAAAATATACAGACCACTGAAAACCGCAGAATTAAGCTGGTCAGTCCCATGTGGCTGATACAGTGATATAGTATAGTTTTCAGTAGGCTAAAATTGTAATGCCTCAAAATGACCCAAACTAAGCAAAGCTCAATTTTTGGATACAATTATAACATATAAATTCCACATTGTCACCTTGGGGAGGCACCCATCGAACACTCCCCTGGATCAGCCGGTGAATATACACATCAATGAATCCATGTACATAGGCTGCTCATCATTATAAATATAATATATAAATCCACACGTAAAGTATTACTTTATATGGTTACCATAAAGCAGCAAGAAGTTATATTTATAATTCACCGCATATTTATAGGACTCCATTATTAATTTATTATCAACAATCATGTTAACGTTGTTAATATAAAGAACCGGTCATGCATTTATATAATTAAACAGGTCCACACATAACTGCCGCATTACATGTGGTGTGGATTATCTGCCTAAATAATCCAAATGAACGAAAAGCAATGCTATATTTAAGAACCTGCTGACAAGATCTTATTTTATATCCTGTATGTATCCTGGATGGGAGAACCTAGGGTGGTTGCACAGTATACTTATCCAGATCCAAATCCAAACGGTTAGATCAGATGATAGACCGTTGGACTTGTGATCGTAATTTCAAGATATCGAATATGGAGTGGTGATGATTATATTACAGTGGCTCTAACTGGTATTCCAAAGGCTTTTGGTGCATGTCCATGAAACCTTTGTATTGAAAGAGGCAGGGGAACTTGATGAAAACGTCACGATTAAGATACAAAATTACAAATCGGTCGTGCACATGATTTTAGTAATTATTTAAACCTATACACAAAACGAATATAGTGAGTGATATAGGTCAATATACCATGTATACGTATTTAGTGACAAAATACAAACATCAGTTGTGTCCAATCTAGGTCCGTCTGTTTGCGTGGTGATACCTGGTTAATTTCACTGGAGTGTCTATAGTGTTTTCACACTACTTATGTTTGTGTTCGACCCAATTATATACAAGCATTATGAATTATAATAATACTTGCATAACAATATTATACTGACTTGTATTGTAGTTAAATGGCACCATAGGCTTTACATGCATGGTATGTTTGCCCTATCGTATATAAATTAATTCAATTAATATTTACACGTATAGATGTGCACTAACTATAACTTATAACTAAAATAATATCAATCCACGATATTCTAAATCATAACCAAAAGGGCCGGACTATGTGTATAATAAAGATATACCTAATATTTCCAATTGTTTCAAAAACAAGTATTCTAAAAAATGGAGACTGCTTCTGTTTTCTAGCTATATCGACTCCAGTAAGTTCACTTAATATCGTCACTGGAGTCAAGTTAGTTACACAAATTTAGCAGCTCGTGTCATATGGTGATTGGTTCAGTAGATCCAATGAATTACTGTAAGTTCGTCCAACGTCATCCCTGTCACACCATTAGAAATATTCGCTGACCATGGAAATTAAGTGCATGTGCCCATATAGTCCTCCTGCGTGTGGCATCATTTCACTGTCAGTATATAGTGTTACGGCCCGTGAATCTGTAAATAATCATTGCTGATTGGCTGTACACAGGAGGTCACATGTTATGTTGTGTGTTATACCTTTCGCCCCATATTGACCTCCCGTGCAGAAGGTACACAACGGGTGTATACCAACGGTGTATATGGTAATCAATGGCGGCTATACGTGGAGAGACGATGTATGGAAATGTCCACCTCATAGTGGATCGTTTGCCCGGCTGCACGTACCTTCTACTCACTCACATTTTCTACAAAATGCAATGGGATGCATACACTTTCTCATCAAATACTTCATCATAATCCCCCC